>WNWU01000017.1:37823997-37838946 GCA_012654045.1 Ptyas mucosa
TATTATTATTATTATTATTATTATTATTATTATTATTATTATTATTAAAACTGAACAGGATTAGGACAAAAATTAAATTTAATTATCCATTCATAAAAATCTATCCATAAAAATCCATCCATAAATATCCATCCATCCATCCATCCATCCATCCAAAGCTTTCAATTTTTTAATATTTTCTGGATGGATGAATTGAATGAATTTCGAGTTTACTCAGTTTCAAAATGACTCTCTTCAGCTTCACAAGTGAAAGGAACAATATTATATTAAAAAACAGATATCCAAGCAACAACATAACATCCTACCACATCATGACCAACATAGAAGAATATTTCAGGGAAATTGTAGAATTATATAGGTAGTCTTTATTCAATGATTGACTTAGGACAGCAAACCTTTGCAGTTATGATGGTGACAAAAAAAATCAACATTGCTACCAATCCTTGCTTTTACAACCCTTGCTGGTCTGCGCCTTACTAAAAGATGAGGAAAGTGAGATTGACACAGTAGCACAGTCATTATTCTGCTTTGTGACCACTTGGCTTAATGACCGAGTTGCCAGTCTAAATTGTGGTCACTAAATGAGGACTACCTGTATAGCCTTTTGTTTAAAAAATCCCAAAGTCAGTTTTGATTTAACACTCTTCATAACCCATCACAGAAACAATAGAGATACATAATTGGAAGATTTCCTGAAATAAAATATAACTAAGAGTGTATGTCAGCCAATCTTCTGAAAATCTAGGTATATTTGATTTTATTGCTAGGTAAAAGCATCTGCAGGAAAGAACAATGATGTTACAGCACAAACTTTGTGGCTTAACCTATTGTGTCTAATCAGGGCACAAGAACAAAAGAGTGGGATTTGCATTGTGCCGTCATAATGCCTATTTCATCATTTTTTTCCATCATGACAACCAGCAGTTCAAACATCTTTTGCTAGATAACATTTCAGGCAGTACCAACTAGAGAAGATTATTGAAGAAAACCTGTGCCATTATGGATTCTATCCTAAAGCATCACTGGCTCTGGGACATTTTTGTTCATTCTTAGCAAAAAGAATTCTTCTTGTAGAAGCGCAAGTGGAACATAGTAAATTACTTTTGAGGATAGCATTAGGAAATTATATTTTTTCAAACTGGCAAGGTCAGTAAATAGTACCTGAGATTTTTTTTTTATTGAAAAAGTTTTACAAATACAAATTCCCCCCCCTTTTTTCCCCTCACCCTTGCCGAACATTATAAAATACATATAGAAAAAGTATATAATTCCCACTCAATCCCACCCTAACCCTCCCCCTCCACCCCTTTCCCTCCCCCCCTTGACTTCCATTATATGCAATACTAGTATTCCCAAACAATATATATGTTATTCATCCTTCCATATCTTTTTTCTATATTTACTAGCATAATCATCAATCCCTCTCAGCTGAAAGCTACATAATATTTTCTAGTCTGATACTTATTCTGTATATACTCAATCCATTTATTCCATTCCTGTATATACTTCTCATGTGTCTGGTCTTTTAAAAAGGCTGAGATCTTCACCATTTCTGCAAATCCAGCCATCTTCTGAATCCATTGGTCCACAGTCGGTAAGGTATCACTCTTCCAGTATTGGGCAATCAACAACCTAGTTGCTGTCACCATATACAAAATCAGTTTTGTTTCACACAATGTAAAATCTTTAACTATACCCAATAAAAAAAATTGCGGAGAAAATTGTATTTTTTTCCTTAAAACATTTTGCATAACCCACCAAATTTTTATCCAAAAAGCCCTCACTTTTTTGCAAGTCCACCATATGTGATAATATGTAGCATCTAAACACTCACATCTCCAGCATTTTGGCTGCACGTTAGGGTACATACAAGACAATTTCTTGGGGTCTAAATGCCATCTATAAAACATTTTATAAAAATTTTCTCGTAAATTTTGTGACTGTGTAAACTTAACATTCTGAACCCATATTTTTTCCCATGTTTCCATCATAACTGGTTGAGAGAAATTCTGTGCCCATTTAATCATACAATCTTTAACTAACTCATTTTCTGAATCCCTTTCTAACAAAACATTATAAACTCTCTTAATATGCATTGGACCTGTCTCCTTTATCTGTCTAACCAATTCTACTTCATATTCCATTAAACCAGTTTGTTGGTCTTCTTTCCATCTCATCTGTAATTGATTGTACTGCAACCAGGTCAAAGATTTCCCTTCTTCCAGCAGCATGTCCAAAGTCTTCAGTTGCCATCTGCCCTCTTCAAAATAAAGTAACTCTTTATATAAAAAACCCCCGAGTGACTTAATATTTGTATTCCACATGGTATCAGCAGTACCTGAGATTTTTCATTCCTATAATTTCATATTCCATCATCAGTCACCTTCAAAGTCAGATTTAGGAAAATCACCTACCCAGAAAGGTGCCTCATATGCCTCAGACCCATTTCTTAGAATTTAGCTCTTAGAAATTCTTTGTTGGAACCCCTATTTCAAATAATCCTTGGTGTCTTGATACATTTCTTTTTCAAAATCTTACATTGAACAAATATCAACTCCAAAAAACCATACACTATGGCTTGAATTATTAGCATGCAAAACTTATTGCAGTTAATTAACATATAATAAATCTAGCTAGGAATAGCCATATTTTATTGCTACATTTGCATTTATTTTGTTCTTTTTATCGTACACTGCTTATATAATGTTTGGGTATAAGATTGTAAATAACCTTTGATTAAAATTTGATTTAAGATCATTGTTTTCTTTTCTAGGGCAATCAGAATCACTCTAATTAGACTTGCCATAAATGTGACAAACATAGAAATCATAGTTGATACATACCCTGGGCAATACTGACAAACATAGAAGTAGCTGTATTCATATGAAGGACAATAGTAAGCAGCACAACCAATACGGTAACTTTTGTACCAAACTATCTGTAGATACAAAAATATACACATAGGTTAATATGCTAGAAGCTTAATATTGGTAATAAACATATGGACTTCAGAGGCGCAGGTAAGAAAATAAACCCAGATGCGAGCATGTTGCAGTATATTCAGTATACCACAATAACAATGAGTGTACAAAGAACTTCTCTAATCATTTCATATAAAAGTTTGCCAAAGCAAAGAAATGTTAAAACAAACAAGGCTTCATCCTCTGTGCTTTAAATGTATATGTTTAAAATTAAAAATATGAAACTGTTTTATCCTGATCTTTATAGACCATCTCTTTCTAAAGTGCCCCACCACATCCAAAGCAGTTTACGTGTCAAGTGCTATGACCAGCAAGCTATTTCCTCCTTCCCAGCTGCATGAAAGCCAAGGTTTTAATGGGCAGCTATTTCTGAATAAGAAATAAGGCATTTAGTATGTTCGCAATCCTTCATTTACTCTATATCAGTACTTAAAAAACAAAATAGTGCAACATTTAACCTAGTTTAGTTTTTCCTTTTCCTTAACATGCACCAGAACTAGGGCTTTTAGCCAAGATCCTCCTGTGCTCAGGTCTATGGAATTATTTAGTGATTTTAAGGACACAAGGGATGCGGTGGTTCAGTAGCAAAGATGCTGAGCTTGTCGATCAAAAGGTCGGCAGTTCAGTGGTTTAAATCCCTAGTGCCAGGATTGAGCTCCCATTACTTGTCCCAGCTTCTGCCAACCTAGCAGTTTGTAAGCACGTAAAAAATGCAAGTAGAAAAATAGGGACCACCTTTGGTGGGATGGTAACAGCGTTCCATGCACCTTTGGCATTTAGTCATGCCAGCCACATGACCATGGAGATGTCTTTGGACAGTGCTGGCTCTTCGGCTTTGAAATGGGGATGAGCACCACCCCCTAGAGTCGGGAACGACTAGCACATATGTGCGAGAGGAACCTTTATCTTTACCTTAAAGACACAGTTGCTTTATTTTCTTGGCCACAGCACAGAAAACTGTTTTGCAATTAACTTTTTGTGGGATGTTTTCTCAATTTTCCAGTCTAGTCTCCAGCAATAATTTTCCCATGTAAAGGCCTGGCTTAAGTTAGTGATTCAGAATCAGCCATGGATTTAAGCTTAATTCAAGGGAATCTACTTTTTTAAAATCTCATTCATTTTTATGGATTTATACTTGGTGAACATAGAAATGGCAAAGATATAAAAAAGTACTACCTGAGTATAATGGCCAGTAACAGAACCTTGTGGGTTTGCTCCAATGCCATAGATGAAATTTTTGTATTCATCATACCAAGACTGAATTATTTCAGTCCATGCCCTGGGATTAGTTGACTTGTATATATTTTCACCACATTGTATTCCTTCTAAAAGTGGATAGGGTTAAAAAAAAGCAACAGCAAGAAAACACTGGTGAATACATGTTTTGAAAGAAGCAAAAGGACAGCAGAAAGGAGATAGCAGAGCATTTCTTATCTCTCCAGAAATACTAATGCAATCATTGCTAAACTATTGGAAAGGAAATGAACATTTTGTACCCAGATCTCTTACCATAATGCTTTGGCAGAACCTTTAATCGTTCAAAGTAGTAATCAATTGTTTTCTGATGAGCATTTAAAAACAATAATATAGTTTATTTAGAAGCAAATTAGAATCCAGATGCCCTATTTTGTGGGTACATCTGTACGTTAATACATAGTGTGGTATTGAGATTAGGGAGATTCAGTTTTAATTCTCCACTAACCATTGAAATCTCTGAACATCTTTGGGCTTGGCATCTAACATCACAAACAACTGTGGTGAGGACAATATCTTTAGCATCTTGAGGTGGATGATGGGCTATAAATGTAGTAATGTATAATATAAAAAAGAAATGAAAAAATCATTTTTCAAGTACAATTTTTCTTGCAAACTTGGGGGGGGGGGAGAATTTAGAAAATTATTACTGTCTTAATCCTTCTACCACCCAATCATTTACATGGGAGGGATTCCTATTACTTTTGCT
This sequence comes from Ptyas mucosa, assembly GCA_012654045.1. Taxonomy (NCBI): domain Eukaryota; kingdom Metazoa; phylum Chordata; class Lepidosauria; order Squamata; family Colubridae; genus Ptyas; species Ptyas mucosa. The sequence goes on from WNWU01000017.1 coordinate 37,828,942, forward strand.
GCTAATATTGAAGAACAAGATTGATTGTAAGTGCTATTTAATGTGAAATATACTATTAATTGTCTAACCAATTAAAGTTTATACTATGCCTTTAGACTGACTTACCAATAATTCTTGAAGATTCTGGACTGTGATCTAAAATACATCTATATGCCCAGTGTTCTGCCTTTGAAGCAGCTTCAAAATACCATTCCTGCACAGAATAGAAGTCAACAGCAACAATCAATCAATGAGACATAATTTAAAATTGCAGAAAATATTTGTCTGATCATTTTTTAAACTACTTTTTGACTTCCTTCAAATCTTGTAGTTAAGAATTCAGAAGTTAGAGCAATATTCTCTAAAACATTCTTTGAATAGTTGGAGCTGGATTGTAAGGCTGCCTCCTCACCCTTTTTGACAACCAACCCATGTGTCCAGACAACCCATGTGTACCCTGATGATTGCCATTAAGTGTTAAAATTCAGATTAAGATGGAGTTCTCTGATGAGTGTATGTTGACTGCCCTAACATGCAGGAACCAAAGAAAGAAATGGTCTTTCAACCATTATTATTGTAGCTTATTTATTTATTATTCAAATATATATAGCTGTCCATCTGAAAAAACTCTGGCTTATAAACAAAATTTAAAAAACAGTAATTCACAGTAACAGCAACAATTATTAAAAAAAACATAAAAAACTATAAAACATAGCTAAAAAGAAATAATTGGCAAAGGGATGCTAATAATAATAACCGGCCTCCCTAATTTTCCAGTTCCTTGGTGTCCTCAGCCTTGTGGTGGTGGTGGTGGTGGGGAGGATACTTTACAATGTGGGCACCAAACCAGAGCCAGGAAAGCCCACTGCCTAAGGCCTCCCAAATGTAACTCCCTAAATGGAACCCACAGCGTGCCCTCTCTACTAGATCTGAGACAGGAAGATGTAATTGGGCAGAGGTGGTTTCTCCAATAACCCATCCCCATCCCATGTAGGACTTTAAAGGTGAGTCACTGTGAATAGAGTTCCTTGATCTAGGAATGGTCACAACTTGTGTACAATATGAAGTTGTATGAAGGCTCTCTTAGCCACAACTGCCAAGCAGGAGTTGTGAGTCCAGGAGGAAGATTGTGCACAGGATCGGTTTGGGGCAGTATAATGCCATCCAGCACCAAAGAAGTCATAGTCCCAGAACTGGAGGGTCCCAAACCTAAAGCCACTCAGTTGCCAGGTTCAGGTGAAGCCAGTTGTTCCCCATCCAGAGCATCACTTAATTTGCCAGGGACAGAACTGTAGAATTGAATATTATCAACATACTGATGATACCTCATCCCATGGTGATGGATGAGTTCTCTTAGCAATGTCATTTAGATGTTAAATAGGAGAGGAGAAGCAACAACTCCATGGAACCCCACATATTAGAGGCCCAGGACTGGCTGTCTTCTCCCCAATCACCAATCTCATCAAGGTTTCTGCATGATCAGTTCATGTATGACTCTTCTTTGATAATTTACACGGTAACATCCACTGGATCTTGTGATGCATATAGTAAGGGCTGAGGGATGTATCACGACACTGTCATTTTTAACAGATTAACAGAGTTGGAAGGGACCTTGTAGGTCATCTAGCCCAACACCCCCCCCTCCCAAGCAGAAGACCTGACATCAGGGATGTGAAACTCAAGACCTGGGGCCCGGATCCGGCCCGCAGAATGCTTAGATCTGGCCTGTGAGGCCGCATTGGAAACAGCAAAGGACTGGCCCGCAGTGCCTCTGCCAGTGAAAACAGAGATTGGGAGGGCCATGCACAGTCATCCTTTTTGCTAGCAGAGGGCTGCAGGAGGCTGTCACATCCTAAAGTGGAGTCCAGAGGGGCGCGTGGGGCCCTCGAGCTCCATTTTCGCTGGCAGAGTGCTAGCAAAACAAACTACTAGCAAAAGTGGACCCGCCAGCTCTGCCCAGGCCACCACAGGTGCCCCTGACATGAGTGTTGCCAAGCTGGCCACGTCCATCATAGCCATACCCACCAGCCCCCCCCCCAAGGTCATACACAACCCTGATGCGGCCCTCAATGAAATCGAGTTTGACACTCCTGCCCTACACCATTTCTGACAGATGGCAATCCAGTTTCTTCTTGAAAGCTTCCAGTGACCCTAACCATTTCATTTATGTCATTCTGACTACCCCACCACCTTCCTTTTTTTCCATAGATGTCACAATATTTATTTATTTACATAAATCATTCCAATTAGTATTTTCATTCTGTTTCCTGGTGATATTGCCACGTGAATCAAAGATCTACCTGGGCTATTTCCTTTGCTAATATGCATTGCTATTTTAATGGGTAAAATGGTTTTACTCTTGAAGAAAGCTAATCAAGAGATTTTTTTTATCAAACTAAAGGACTTTGAGATTGTAATTTATGTGAAATGTTCAAATCTGCAAGTCTAGCCTTTGCTGCAATTATGGTAATTAAAGATACAATAGCCAATATTGGAAAAAATGTATAGGCTAGAGGGAGATACTAGAAATTGCTGGAGAGCAGGGGTGGGTTCTACTTACCTTACTACCGGTTCGCATCAAGCCCGTGCGCACATGTGCAGATCACCTATGATGACATCCGGGTCAGTGGATGGAGCCTCCTGCCAGTTTTACTACCGGTTCTTGTGAACCGGTCCAAACCGGGGGCAACCCACCACTGCCGAAGACCCTCTTAACCTAATCATCCCTCAATTTCCTACTTTGATTATATGTGTTCATGATCTTTTTTTCATTGTATATTTCTCTGAGTGATACTATGTCTAATAGATTCAAATAAAACTACAGATACACCTAAGTCCATACTGGCAAAAAAAAAACCCCACCCAAATTATTCAATCATACTTATGTATGTATGTTCTCTTATCCTAGTTGGTAAATCACATACTATTATATTAGTAAGAAACTTAAACTTTCAAACTCTCTGACAAATACAATTACATTTAGATTACCATTTTTAGCATGTTGCTGGCAGTTGGATTCACTGATCTCCTGAAAGAATTGTGCATGTCAACAATCTCCATTTGTTTGTCTTGTCTCCTGGGTGACTCAGAATCAAAATCAACCTTAAGGTAGCAAGCAAAATAAAATAAAATAAAATAAAAACAATTAAAAATTGTTATGACTTAAAATAGAACAGGCAACTAATGGCCTCAGGACTCAGGACCAGTCCTTGTGAATGACTTTGCCTTTTATCTCCTTCTATCACCATTCTACTCCCTGCAATTTTCTTCTGACCCCCAGCTATGAAACAGTGGCCCCATTTGTCTATGTATTTGAAAAGAGATTAGCCACAACATAGGAAACATGATCACAGAGCCAAGTTAAAATGAATTAATCATTTTTCTCTAATCTATTCTTCATGGAAATACTGCAGTGGTATGTATGCATACTTGTTTTAAATTGAAATGGGCCAAATTATTTAATTCCTTTTAAACTGTTTTAAATTTTATATGTATTTGTTTTTTATTTTTGGCTGTGCACTGCCCTGAATCTTCGGGAGAAGGGTGGTATAAAAATTAAACAAACAAACAAACAAATAAACATCCTAAGTGGCTCAAAACAGGAATAAAAAGAGAGCCATCCTACTCATCAAGTGCCAAACCAATCAGCCTCATTAAACCCCCATCCTAGCACAACATTTGTGGGGTGGGGGATGGCAGAGCCAGGTCTTCACTGCCCTCTGGAAGTCTTAAAAGGGTAGGGATCCCTCAAATCTCATGTGTGTGGGGGCTGTTCCAGCAGACTTGAGTTCTGTTGTAGGCCACAAGCATTAAAATTAGTCAGATTCTTTTCATTAAATGTGCCCGTTTTAATTATATTTGACTGCCCCATTCAGCATGATTTTGTTTGCTTTTTTTGTTCAGCCCTGGAATATACTTACGAATTAAAATGAACAGTTAGATTGACTAAACTTCACTGACCAGACCAGAGTAATGAATGCTAATACTATTTGATTACAAGGTTACAGTATTACAGCAAGCATCTTGAAAATCAGGATTCAGATTTATCTCACTGTTGTCTCAGCTGCATCTCCTCTTCTTGCTCAATTAGATTATTTCTATCACCCATCACACATATGGAATAATACAGCACATATTAGGCAGTTTAATGAATGATTAATTGTAAGAGGGAAAGTTATGTACCCTATATATTAAATCTGCTATATGTGATACAAAATTATTAAACTTACATCTCCAAAAGACTGTTGCAGCACTGCAGCAAGACTTAGTAAGATGAAGACAATCATTTCTAAAAACAAAAGAACATTGAGATATATCAGTCCTTAAGCTCCTTAATGGAATTTGTGCCAACTTTCTTTAAAGAGTTGAGATATCTCCTAGACCAAAAAACTTACTCTAACTCTTAAGTATTTTCTCTTTTTTACTCCCTTGTACTCCAATAGGTATCCTACATATCCATGGTTCATTCTAAGGATATGTAAATCATTTATATACAAATAATCTATACAATAGTTCCAGAGGTGGGTTTCAGCAGGTTCTGACCAGTTCTGGAGAACCGGTAGTGGAAGTTTTGAGTAGTTCGGAGAACCGGTAGTAAAAATGCTAACTGGCCCCGCCCCAATCTATTCTCTGCCTCCCGAGTTCCAGCTGATCGGGAGGAAATAGGGATTTTGCAGTAACCTTCCTTTGGAGTGGGGTGGGAATGGAGATTTTATAGTATCCTTCCCCTGCCATGCCCACCAAGCCATGCCATGCCCACCAAGCCACGCCCAAAGAGTACCGGTAGTAAAAAAATTTGAAACCCACCACTGAATAGTTCCTTAAGTTTTCCCTTATTGATTTGCTGCAGTAAAAGATAACTTTCACCCCAGCCATTTTCATAAAATCCAATAAAAAAATCACACCAATCCAAAATTCAATAATGTCTGAATGACCCCAGGATGGAAACATCTCGTTTAGAATATATTGCTTCTCAGTCTTTTGCCTTATATCAAATATGATCAACTATATCAGCAGATGCAAAAGATACACGGCTAACACATTTGGCAATGGAAATTGCTCCTGAGGCAATGCAATCAGAATTTGTTCCTGATTGCAAGAATTTGTCCTGACAGTCCTTATTTTGAGAGCATGTAAACAGATTGGATTAACATGATTCTTAGTTGACTTCCCAACATTTCAGGTGTGCTAGGAAGTGGTGTGACACCACTGTATGTGGAGTTGGCTTTTCTGTGGCCCTTTTCCATAGCTGTAGCATCTAATGAGAAACTACAGGCAGCAGAAGCTGAGATGAACTTTAAAATGGATAGTGGAATGGGCAGCGTATAAATTTAATAATAAATTTTAAAAAATAAAATTGCTGAGTTAGAACTCTAGCACCATGCATAAAATATTGGGAGGCACTAAACCAGACTGTCAAAATCCATAATAACAGAGAGGAGGAAATAGAAAAAACAGTACATTTTATGGGCTCAGTTTCTCTTAGGAAAAAGTATTAAGCCAAAAAGCAAAAAGGGGTAGGATTAAGTTGAGGTCTTATGTATTGCAATATACATTTATAGACCAGTGGTACAAATGTTTATTTGGAAGTCTGTCCCATTGAGTTCAATTTGCATTTCATTCATATAAATGCACAAAAAGATCTGTAGCCTTGAAATAGTTTTAATTCTAATTTCCTCTTTCCAGGGAATCTTAGATATATTAGTTTAGTAAGGGAAGATCCCAGGAATGCCTGATAGGATCATTGGCAACCTCAAAAAACAGCAGTATCAGATTTTTTAAAAGAATGTCATGCTATTTAAGCTAGTATAAAACCTAATGTATTATGGTAATAGATATAACATATTCTCAAAAATAGAACAAAATAAAACAATTTCATAAAAGTTGCATAAATACTAATTGCCTTTCCCCCTAAAATTATCCTAGCTTGCTTAATTACAAATAATGGAATTAAACAATCTTACCTTTGTTTTGAATAAACCTGAAGGTAACTTCTTTGCTGCTTTCAGAAAATCGTGGAAGTCGGACAGGCAGTACCAGGTTTATATACCTTCACTGCTTCCTGTAATTCAGAGTGACTCAGTGCTCAACAGTAAACTATATCCCTTAAGCCTTGTAAGATAGAAGTTTGGATTTGTTTCAAGTTCTTTTTTTCTTCCCGGTTGTCAATCAGTCCCTTAATGATTGACATTACAACAGACTCAAAAATAGTTACTTACAACTCATCGTTGAAGATATGACTGTGTTACCCCCCCCCCCCCAGGGTAACATGATTGTATTTTGAGTGTTTGGCAACCAACTCACATTTACATCTGGTTACAATAATTCACAATCATGTGACTGTGATTTGTGACTCTTTTGCCTTTTTCCAGCATAAAATGGCAAAAAATACACATTGGATATGCTGGATTTGCTTAACGACTACATGGCTTGCTTAATCACAGTGATGCATGATCAAAATTTGGGGTCCATTGTGATTGTTAAGCAAGGACTACTTATAATCTTATCACCTCTTTAGATTTCAAGATAATGTAAAAATATTGAAACTATAAAGACGATGTCTTTGTGATCATTTAAATTCTAAACTCCATACACTAATATTGTAGTATGGGGATAACCTTGATTTATAGCAACTTTCTACAATTGGTGCTCTTCAGAAGGTCTGGGCTTTAGGCAGTGGTGGGTTGCCCCCGGTTTGCATCGGTTCTATAGAACCGGTAGTAAAACTGGTGGGAGGCCCTGCCCACTGGCCCCGACGTCACCAAAATGCTTCGCATGTGTGCGCGGCCCCGTTGCAAACCGGTAGTAAAGATAATTAGAACCCACCCCTGGCTTTAGGTATCCTAATTCCTAACCAGAATAGCTACATAATCATAGCCAACCATACCATCTAAACTTCTGTGGTAGCATGACAAGCAATAATATGGACCACCTTTTCATGACCAGCCTCAGTGTGTTGCTTTCCATAACAACCGATCTGAAGTTCCATGTCCTGCCAGATTCATCTGCTGTAGGTGGCTTTGTTTTACCCCTTGACAAATACCAGGGACATCTCTGGGCTTCCCACATTTACAAACCTGGAGCTCATAAATCAGCTCTACCTGCTAAGGAGGTCTATCAGGATTGACTCAAGGATATCTGAAGATTTTTCTGTCAGATTTTAGGCCAAGGACCATTGATCCTCAAACACCCTGTATTAGTCTGACTATCACAATCACATTTAGCCACAGAATACTCACAGTAACCATCTGCCTAATATGGACCTCAAATACTTGTAACTCTTTGGATACTGCTGTCAAATCTATCCTTAGGATATCCATAGTGCCTTTTGGTCTTAGTACCACACCAAGGATGGTACCATATCTTCCATCCCTTCTCATCATTGCCATGCTACAACATCCAGGCTACACCCCTCTTTAGGTCTTTGAGCAAGCTTAAGGCTTACAAATCAGTGCAGGTTTACTTAAAGCTTAATAAATGTCCTCAGGGAGAAGGGCGGTATATAAATTTTAAATAAATAAATAAATAAATATAAAATCAAACATCTAATATTTTGTAAATATTTCCGAAGCTCATTGTGCTAATCTAAGGGAATGTCATCTTCTTTCCAAATTCCTCCCCCCACCCTTCCCCTTTTGCTTCTTCTGACAATCTGAGAAAATCTGGAACCAGTTTTTCCTTGTTAAAAAAACAAACAAAAAAGGGCTGGAAATGGAAAAGGCAAGAGAAATAGATCAGGGAGCCCTAAGTGCTTTTGCAAAATTATATCAAAATAAAGGAAGAATCAGTGTTTCTCATATGGCTCCTTTCATTAAAACCCAGACAAAATTTCCCCATTCTGAGAGGGGGCATCACCTGCTGGAGATGTACGTAGCCATTTCATTGTTATTTCTAAAGTGCAGTAATGGGGTTTCTCTTATGAATGTCCTACACTAAACGGAACAGAACAGAACAGAACAGAACAGAACAGAATTCTTTATTGGCCAAGTGTGATTGGACGCACAAGGAATTTGTCTTCGATGTATATGCATAAAAGGAAAAAAAGAAAAAAAATACATTAATCAACAATCATAAGATACACCACTTAGTGATAGTCATAGGTTACTAATAAACAATTAAATCATACTAGGAAACAAACAGAACAATATAAATAGTAAAAATACAAGGAACATGGTTATAGTCATAAGTGAGAGGAGATAGGTAATAGGAAGGATGAGAAGTAAATAGTTTGACAGTGGGAATTAGTTGTTTAGCAGAGTGATGGCATTCAGGAAAAAACTGTCCTTGTCTCTTGTTCTGGTGTGCAGAGCCCTATAGCGTGCTTTTGAGGATAGAAGTTGAAACAATTTATGTCCAGGATGTGAGGGGTCTGTAGAGATTTTCACAGCCCTCTTTTTGACTTGTGCAGTATACAGATCCTCAATGGAAGGCAGATTGGTAGCAATAGTTTTTTCTGTAGTTCTAATTATTCCTTGAAGTGTGTGTCTGTCTTGTTGGGTTGCAGAGCTAAACTAAATAGTCATAAAGAAGCAGATGTTTAGCAAAAACTACTAGGAGTTTCTAAAGGAAAGTGCCCTTTCATTCCCATTCTAACATTTTTCCTCCAGGCGTTTTATTTTTAGAGCCACATTTGGCTGGAAACTTACTTGAATTTTGTGTATGAATAAAAAGATCCAAACCAAAAGAAAGTTAGCCTTTCCCAACTGTGCAGTAATACAAGCATTTTAAAATTACTGTTGCTTGCTGGAACTGAAATAATATTTATGAAATTTGCTTTGTACCACTTTTTAAAAAATATAATGTTAGTGAAAGAGTTTTTAAAAAGTAAAAATTAATGCAAACTAAAATAAGAGTAAAAAGAAAAAAAAGAAAAGGGAAGAAATGAAAGAGAAAGCTAAAATGTAAAAAGAAAAAGACACAGTAAAAACAGAAAAGAAAGAAAAAATATAAAGAAGTGGCTTCAAATCTTCTTTGCAGCACTTATAAATACAATTATAGATTTATCTCTTTCTCTAAAATTATGTTGTGACTCTCTTCTTTCTGTAACCTATCCTACCTACTTGTCAAAACCATAGTGTGTAAGTATGTTTTTCTGTTTTAAACAAAAAGTCCATAAAGTTTCCAGTCAGCAATAAATATAGATAATTGTCTTTTCTCTCATCAAACAAGTCAATTTGGCCATCTCAGTTCTATCATGTTCACCAACCCATTCCTGTGCTGTAGGTATTATCTGTTCTTTCCAACACTGACCGTTCAATAATTTTATGTATGTATGTATGTATGTATGTATGTATGTATGTATGTATGTAAAACAACGTTCTCAACTCTGTGGAGGTTTCTAGTTTCAGTTCTATATTAATCTTTAAAGTGTTCTGAATCTGTGGGTATTTTTGACCCCAAAACCTTCTAGGTTTTTTGCACATCCCAGCATGAGAAAATAACCCTTCATATTTCAATATAGATTTGAAGTACACTTATGCATTCTAGATAAATTTTCTACTGTCATATACCAATGGTATATCATAATTTATTCTGTACCATGTTTGAGGAGTTTAAAATGTATGGAACAAATTCCTCTGCATGGCCCTGAAGATAAACACCCAAATCCTCCTGTCCGAGGAAGGATTTTGTGGTCTGGAACAGGTGACACACTGCAGATGCAATATGAAATAATGCTGTTTCACTGTCTTATTGCATGGGGTAAGCCTTAAATAGCAGCTGTTGGGTCCAATAGGAATCACCCTTTGTTTTCTTCCAGCAGTGGTCTGAGAGTCTCATAAAAGTTCAGAACCCATGTCTCTTCCATTAACCATGGGGAAAGTTAGGAGTGATAGATTAAGAGAGGCCACACAGGGGTGATCTTGTTCAGAGCTTGGCCACCCTTTGATTCCAGGATTATATCAAAGCTTCGGAAAGGCCATGTAGGAAGGCCTCTGGGATATCCCCCAGTTCCCTCTGGAACCCATTTGAATTCATTAGTTGCCAGGTGGACCGCTTAAATGGATCTGTCCTCCCTGGGAAGAGGGG
>WNWU01000017.1:37877638-37903839 GCA_012654045.1 Ptyas mucosa
TTTCCTTTCCTTTCCTTTCCTTTCCTTTCCTTTCCTTTCCTTTCCTTCCCTTCCCTTCCCTTCCCTTCCCTTCCCTTCCCTTCCCTTCCCTTCCCTTCCTTTTCTTTCCTTTCCTTTCCATCTTGAAAGAGATGTGAACCCATTCCACCTTTTATTTTTTTTAGGTTTTTAATCTCTTTTATATATATTATAGTTACCCAAACATCTTGTCCCACAATTTAAAAAATATAGATCTATTATTTAGAAAACATTATTCAGAGTCTTCAATCTGATAACATTTAAAAAATTTAAATTTTTTTACTAAGCTGTTCTTTTAAAGAAATTCCTCTCATAAGATGTGAAGAAAATATTTAATAGTAATAAGGCATTGGTGAGGCTGATCAAATTTATATTGATTTACAGTTCTCTACACCTTAAGTCTTAAGCATGTGTATTTGTGTGTATATAAGTGTGTATCAATCTGAATAGCAAAACATCAGCTCTAACATAAATTAAATAATACGTTATATTCAACACTTGCTTAGAAAATCATTCAACAGAACTGAATAGATGTGGCATAATAGTGCTGTGTTAAATCAATCCAGTTTTAAATTTTAGACAAAGTGTATTGCTCCATCTTAGTGGAAAAAAGTGAATTGCATAAATTACTATATCCCTATTTATTGATCAGGAACTGAGCCCACCACTCTAGTAAGCCAGAGTCTTACAAAAAGCTTGTTTTTTCTTGAATTAACCTGTAGCCCTTAAGAAAAAAATTACATTTGATTTTTGATTTATGAAAAAATGTACATAATCTTACATCATTCTATTAATATCTGATTCTAGTTTGTTTCAATACAACCTTTATCACAGCTGAGAAACATTATAAACCCAAAAATACAGGGCTTGAAATTTCTCAAGTTCAGAAGTACACTAAAAGAAATCCAGTAACCATTCACTGAACTTCTTAGATGTATTACAATAATTTAATTGTTTATGATGTTAGGCTAATTTATTAAATTTATACATGATTGTTTCATGTTGAAATATTATTAACTGTTAGCAGAAAAAGTTTTTATAGCCAAGTATTCATGGGTCATTGGATCTACTGTGTACATTTGAGCTTTGTATAGAAATGGCACTAGTATTAAATAACCATATAATCCTGAGTGAATCCATTGTAAATCTATCAGCTGAGGAGTACATTTCATGCATTTGATAAAGATAATAAAGTTTTAAAAAAAACTATTTCACATGAATTCTATTCACCTTTAAAATGTGACTAGATCCTTTATGGTCTTTATCTGCTATTAAATACAGAAGAAAAATGTGGAATAGACAACATCACCACCAGATGGATTTGTAGCTGGTTGACAAGCCATACTCAATGAGTAGTCCTTAATGGTATTACATCCACATGGAGAGAAGTAAACAGCGGGGTACAACAAGGCTCCGTCTTAGGCTAAGTACTCTTCAATATCTTCATAAATGACTGAAGGAATAGAAGGAGAACTTAAATTTGCAGATGACACTAAACTGGCAGGAATAGCCAACACCCCAGAATACAAGCTCAGGATCCAAAGATATCTTGACAAACTTGTACAATGGGTCCTATCCAACAAAACAAATTTTAAGCACAGTTTTACATTTAGGCAGGAAAAATCAGAGGTATACAAGTACAGATTAAGTGAGACTTGGCTCAAAAACAGTAACTGTGAAAGGCACCTTGGAGTTCTAGTGGATGATCACTTGAATATGAGCCAGCAATGTGCAGCAGCAGCCAAAAATGCTAATACAATCATGGGTTGTATAAATAGAGGCATAGAATCACGATCCCTTGAAGTATTAATACCGCTTTATAAATCCCTAGTAAGACCACACCTGGAATACTGCAACCAGTTTTGAACACCATACTTTTTTTACTACAAAAAAGATATTGAGACTTTGGAAAATGTTCAGAGAAGAGCAAGTAAGATGATCAAAAGCCTGGAGACTAAAACATATGAAGAATGGCTGCAGCATTTGGGTTTGGTTAGTCTAAAGAAAAGAAGCATTGGGGTGACATGGTAGCACTATTCCAGTATTCGAGGGGCTGCCAATTAAGGAAAAACTTCCTAACAGTAAGAACAATTAACCAGTGGAACAGCTTGCCTTCAGAAATCATGGGTGCTCCATCACTGGAGGTTTTTAAAACTAGCTTAGTAGCAGACAACAGTGGTATGAATCTTTCCTAATTGCTTTTACTTGAAGTCTAGGGTTATCTCTCAAAACTGAGCATGACTTTGTTACTATGACATTATCATTTTGTGGATTAATATTTTAGTGTTTAGTCAAAACTAACGAGAGGAATAGAAAAGAAGCTGAAAGTGAAGTTCCCTATTTTCTCACAATAAAGGTTCACAAAAATCTGGCTATGTGATGCCATGTGATGTTTAAGAGCTGCAGCAGGTGGGCACAAGGTCTTTTCCCCTGATCCATCGAGCTGTGATCTGAAAAGGCAATGATTCAATCTAATTTGGATTCATATCCTGTTTCCAAGGTTGGGTTCATGCCAAACTTACCGTTGAGCTTTTATTTCCCATTCCAAATTAAATAAATGTAAGAGTTATTGTAAAGCTATTTAGGATTAACTATGTCCTGTTACGTGTACTCTAATACAAAACATTTGAGGAATAAATAGGAAATTATATCCGTTAAGCTTTTTATATTGTTTTTGAAAATTTCAGGGCAATGAAAACATGACTAATTACTATACGTTGCCAGCATGGAAGGAAATGTGCTTTTCTTGTTTACTATTTTATTAAAAACTAAAATTAGAAACACTAAAGAGGAAAGAAGTTATATAGGAAAAAATAGAAAAGAAAAATACAGTATATACAGCAATACAGTACAAAAATAGTTTTAGCTTCAACCCTTTGCTTCACATTCCTGAGTATTTCAAACTCTATTACAATAAAATCATTCTAGTCTTAAAAATCTAAAATCAAAGTTCCAAGCAGAAACAAAATTAGATAAATTCTGCTCTTTAATTAAAACAGTCAATTTTGCCATTTCAGTCAACTCCACCAATTTCATGGGCATTAAATACCAATGATACATGACCCAAGTCTAATAATTTCTTATTTTTTTAAGGATAATTATAATTTGTCTCATCTTAATAAATCTTTTGCATGGAAGGAAATATGTGATTGGCTTAATAATTGTGACAATTCAGTAAGTGCAAATGGTATGATTATGTAACAATTATGTGGTAACAATTAATCAGTGGAATGACTTGCCTCTGGATGTGGGTGCTCCAACACTAGAGGCTTTCAAGAAGAGATTGGACAATTATTTATCTGACATACGGTTTCCCTGCCTGAGCATGGGGTTGGACTAGAAGACCTCCAAGATCCCTTCCAACTCTGTATTCTGTTATATTATGTTTAATCCATGGATAATATTGAGGTAGTTATAGCCACATGACCAAAAATATATCTATTTATTTATCTAATTTATACAGCTGCCCACCTCACAAAAAGTGCTTCTGAGCAGTGTACAACAGTTAATTAAAAATCAATATAAATGTAAAAAATGACAAATGCAAGAGGAGAGTTGTTCACAGTTGTTCTCAGGGTTTTTAGTCCCCTGGTGCTCCCAGGCCTGATGCCACAGCCAGCAAAGATGGAATCCGAGATCTGGAATATGAGCAAGTATGTTTTCTGGGCGACTTTAATGCAGTTATTAATAGGATTACAAAACAGGGGAAAACTCAAAAAAAGGAAATAGAGGACAAGATAAGAGGATCTTACCAGCCATTTATAATGAAATGAGAGTTGAATTAGGACTGAACTATACCTGGCGCGAGCACAATCCGATAGCTGAACAATTTACTTATTATTCTCCCAGGCACAAATCGTGGTCCAGGTTGGTGATGATTTGGATGTCACAAGAACTTAACTCTCAAGTGGCAGAGGTTAGAATTATGCTGAACGATTGGGTGGACCATCACCCAGTACTAGCCGTATTAAAAAAAAGAGGGGAAAAATAGAAAGAGATGGATGATGAGATCAGAAATCTTAAAAGAAACAGAATTTATACAAAAACTTAAGACAGAAATAACTCTTTTTCCCCAAGAAAACAAGACACCAGGAATGCCACTTCAAATAATTTGGGATACTGCCAAAGCTTTTATAAGAGGTCTTGTTATTAAACATATGGCCATTAAATACAAAAAAGAAGAACAAGAAACGGGCGAGTTAATAAGTAAACTAATAAAAGCTGAGGACTAACTACAAGACAATCCACTATCCATAGGAGCAAAAGAACAGATAGCTGTTAAAACACCAGCTTAATCTCTTGGAGCTAGATAAATTGAAAGATAAGATAAAGGCAGCAAAGCAAACACTTTGAATCAATAAAGCTAATAAATTAGGAAGATGTCTCACATTTAGATTAAAAAAGGAAAAACAGAATAGACAAATTGACCAATTAGAAGACAAGGAGGAGAAATTAATAAAAGACAAAAGAGGGAAAGAAAAAATTGCAGTCGATTTATACAAAGAATTATATAAAAGAGAGGAGATTTCAGCAGATGCGATAAAAAATTATATAGAGAATTCGGACTTACCCAAGATACCCAATTTAACGAAAGAAATATTAGAAGAGGAAATTACCTTAGCAGAGATTTAAAAAGCAGTGAAGAACCAGGGAAATTTGAAAACGCCTGGCACAGACGGACTCCCGGCTGAGTTATATAAAACAATGTTTGAGGTAATGGGAGATCATATGAAAGATCTATTTAACGAAGTCCTGGGAAAAGCAGAAATCCCACACTCATGGAGGGAGGCCAATATCAGTTTAATTCCTAAAGAGGACCCCCCCCCAACTGATATAAAAAATTATAGACCAATATCCCTTCTGAATTCAGACTACAAAATTTTCACAACAATTTTAGCAAATAGATTAAAAGGTTTCCTGAATGAATTTATACATATTGACCAAAATGGATTTCTACCATCATGACAATTATGAGATAATTTGAGAGTCATGCTAAATGTACTGGAGTATTATGACGACCACCCAGGCAAACAGATCGCATTAGTTTTTATAGATGCCCAGAAGGCATTTGACAAGGTAAACTGGGAGTTTATATTATTACAGTTAGAATACATGGGATTTGGACAGAGATTTACAAACGCAATCAAAGCTATCTATTCTAAACAATCGTCCAGACTACTGATAAATGGGGACCTGACAGAAGAATTCTTTATTGGCAAAGGCACAAGACAGGGCTGTCCTCTATCCCCCTTACTTTTCATTTTATCACTAGAAACATTACTGCGTAAAATAAGGAACGAGGAAAGAATAAAAGGCCTTAGAATTGGATGACAGGTATATAAAACCCAGGCCTTTGCAGACGATATGGTTTTTATTTTGGAAGACCCCATAAATTCCTGTTTATATTTATTAGAGATAATTGAGGAATTTGGGGCAGTAGCAGGTTTATTAATCAACAAAAAGAAAACAAATATATTAACCAAGAACACCTTAGAGGAAGCTAAGAAGGGTTTACAGGAAGCGACTGGATTAAAAGTAGTTAACAAAATTAAATACTTGGGAATTTGGCTATCTGGCAGATGTTTGAGCGTACAAGGAGACAATTATAATAAATTATTAATTCAAACAAGAAAAGATTTAGACAAATGGGGTAAAATACAACTCTCACTTCTGGGACGAGTAACAACAGTAAAATCCTAGGTTTTACCGAAGTTCAACTTTTTGTTTCAAACCGCCCCAGTGAATTTATCCAAAAATTTTTTCATGGAATTAAACCAAATAATAACCAAATTCATTTGGCAGGGGAAAAGCCACGGATTAAAAAAAAGATGACTCAGGAGATAAAAGAAAGAGGAGGCCTGGGCTTACCATGCTGGGAGAACTACTATTCAGCTGCTCTGTTAGCCTGGGTAAAAGAATGGATTACTTTAGGTAATAGTCGTCTTCTTAAGATAGAAGGTTATGACCTACAACAGGGCTGGCATATGGCACTTTGGTGAGATAACACCCCACAAAGCAAATGGTTCACCCGACATTATATAAGAAATGTTTTAATTCGAAACTGGGAAAAGGTTAGCAAAAAATATTATATTAAAACACCGTGCTGGATATCTCCTTTAGAAGCATTGACGTATCCCAAACTTTATAACCCTGCGAAAAAATTAATATATAAGGATTTGCTGAACGTACAAGGAAAATTAAAATCTAAACAGGAATTGAACTCCCAAGGACTTCAAGTGGACTGGTGGACCTATCTACAGATTCAATCTAAATATAAAAAAGACAGAGATAGGAAAGGTATAAATGTCGACTTACAAGAATTAGAAAAAATCCTGATGGGCCAAGAAAAAGGCATGATTTCGAAAACCTATAAATTGTTGATGAGATTAAGATAGGTGATGAGATAATTAAAGATACAATGATTGCCTGAGGGAAAAATTTTGTTATTCAATCCATTTAGAAAAATGGCAAGAGATATGGTGGGGGAATATGAAATTAGTAGTTTCTACAGCATACAAAGAAAATATCTACAAGATGATATATAGGTGGCATCTCCACCCTCGATAGACTAGCTAAAATGTTCATTGGACAGTCTGCTGAATGCTGGAAGTGCGGGCTTGAGTGTGGCATCTACTACCATCAGTGGTGGACATGCCTGGAAGCAGTAAAATTCTGGGGAAAAATAAAAAAATGGCTTAACGAGATCTTAAATCAAAAGACTGAATGGCGACCAGAGACATGCTTGCTCGGCTCCAAACCAGAAAATATTAAAAAAGACTCATGGTATCTTGCACTACACATTATCACAGCGGCGAGATTGACGTACGCTCAATTTTGGAAAAACAAAAATACCCCATCAGAGGAGGCAATTATAAAAAAGATTTTAGAATGTGTGGAAGCAGATAAATTGACTAAAAAACTAAAAGATAAGAGACCAAACACAAACATGTTAATCCTGGGAAAAAGTATATATTTGGCTAGAAAAGAGAAAATCATAACCCAAACTAGATGAGGAATCGTATTTATTGAGAAATTTATACTATACAAGTAAAGTGAGGTCGGATAGACCTAACTGATCTATAAAGGTATATAAATTGTTCTGTCTCCCTGGAATATAATATAGATATACTATACCGAATATTAAGGTACTACTTATAGGTATGCTTGTTATTTGTTGTGCTGTTTTGTATGTTACTTATATGGTGTGTTGCTTTCTTTTTTTTTTAATGAAAAATGTAAATAAAGACTTTTTTTAAAAAAAGAAGAGATTGGACAATTATTTATCTGACATACGGTTTCCCTGCCTGAGCATGCGGTTGGATTAGAACACCTCCAAGATCCCTCCCTACTGTGTATTCTCTTATATTATGTTGAATCCATGGATAATATCAAGGTAGTTATAGCCACATGACCAAAAATGTATATATTTATTTATCTAATTTATACAGCTGCCCACCTCACAAAAAGTGCTTCTGAGCAGTGCACAACAGTTAATTAAAAATCAATATAAATGTAAAAAATGACAAATGCAAGAGGAGAGTTGTTCACAGTGGAGCTGTCTCAGGGTTTTTAGTCCCCTGGTGCTCCCAGGCCTGATGGAAAGATGGAACTAGCCTCATTTCAGGACGAATGTTCTGGAGGGCAAGTGGCATGGAAGATGACCCTTCTCCTGGGCGCTTCAAATCTAATTTCCTTGCAGACAGGATCCACAGTATGCCCTTCCTGCTGGATCTAATGGAACAGGCAGATGTGACTGGGGCTAGGCAGTCCCTCAGAGAAACCAACCCCATGCCATGAAGGGCTTTAAAGGTTGAAATATTTGCCCTTTGCCCCAAACATTTCTCCTTTATGGTGGAAATGATGCAAATAGGTAAGAGGACAAGCCCTGGCTTATAGGATTTGGGTTACCCACCACTCTAATAAGGTAAGGCATGGTCTAGAACAAGATAGAGATCGGAAGTAGCAACAGGGGAAAAAGTAAACATTTACTGATTAGCATGTATGTGTATATATGCAATATACTGTATATGTACATAGGACTGACCAGGCCGAATGTGACTGACATTTTATGAAAAAGAAATATCAAGTGTGAGCAACTGTTTGGAACCGTTTTCTCAGTGTTAAGTAACTTCACTTGCTTTAATACTTTACGTTTTTAAATGCATTCCTGTATTCTGCTTATTTGGTGTTAAACAGCTGCCCAATTTCTCCTATTTATAGTTTTCCACCAGTTGTCATAACATCTGAATTGGTAGACTTGCAATTCTATGGTCTTTCGGAAACTATTTCATTCAGGGTTTTGTTCTTCTGTCTCTCAAGGGCAATCCCAAGAGCAACAAAAATGGTGAAAGCAAAAATAGCAAGGAAGAATATATTATTGGAAAATCAGGAGAATTTGCCAGAACAAAAATTCTGAAGAAAGAAGTGCACACAAGACCAAAGTAACTTCAACAAAAGTGCTACTTATAATCCATGAAACTCTGCAAGAATGTCTAAATAAATAAGAGAAACAGGGTGAAGTGGATTACTAAACATTATATAAAGTGATGCTGTGAATCACAAAAAAAACCATGAAAACATAGTGCTTGAAGCCAGTTTAGAAAACTAACTACCTATATACTCGAGTATAAGCCGATCTGAATATAAGCCGAGGCCCCCAATTTTACCCCCCAAAACTGGGAAAACTTATTGACTCGAGTATAAGCCGGGGGCGGGAAATGCAGCAGCTACTGGTAAATTTCAAAATAAAAATAGATACCAATAAAATTACATTAATTGAGGCATCAGTAGGTTAAATGTTTTTGAATATTTATTTCAAAGAAAAACAGTAAACTAGCTCTGTAAGTGGAAAAGAGGGTCAACAAAAACAATATGGTATCAACAATAACTTTAAAAGTACAACCTTTAAAACCTTAGCTCAATCAGCAACCAAGCTAAAACACAAGAGTTAAAATCCTTCAAAACTGGATTCCTCCTCATCTGTATCTCCAAACAGAGCTTCAGCTTCTGCTGGTGTGAGGTTATCAGCATAGACATTGTCATCATCACTGAGTTCGCAGTCATCACCATCATTGCTGTCGTTCTCATACGTTCTCATGCTGTCTTCACTGCCATCCATAGCATTACTAATGCCACATTTTTTGAAGGCATGTTGCACCATGTCCTCTGGAATGTCTTCCCATGCATCACGAACCCACTTTGCTACCAATTCTATGTCAGGCTTCACCAGATTTCCAACTTTTGTCAGTCGGGCTTGACCAGATGACATCCATTCATGCCATATAAAGGCAAAATTTTATCTGTGTGATCTATTTATGGGGCCAGTAATGTTTTACACTGACATGATGGTACATAATCGAAACTGAATTTTAGATTAGCTAAATGTAATAAAAATAATAAAATTTTAGTTCCTTTATTTTAAGAAGATCCAAACTTCAGATGTGACAGCAAGCCATGTCCAGAATTGTACAAAACATTTTGCATCTCTAATAGTACCTTGCATTTTGCAGTGCTTTAATACAGTAGCCTAAATCTATGCTTGTAAATATGAAATAAATATGTAAATATGAAATATCTTATAATACTATAAGCTTTCAATGATGTACTGGAATATATTGGTCATATTAACATTAAAATTTATTGTTTATCTGTTCATTTTTCATTATCTAACGGGACATAAAGAAGATTGCTTTCTTTTTTCTTTCTTTTTGCTGACAGTCTGTTCAAAGACATATGTACAAACAAAGAAAAATTGTCCTAGTAATTCAACTGATATCTTATTGATTAAGGGCCAGGGTTCACTGAGTCAGCCAACAGGGAGAACAAGGGGAATTTGGCAGGAGAGTTCAACTGAGAAGAGGGAGAAGGCAGAAGAGCCAACAAGGGTGCTGATGATGACTGTTTTGGATTGTCAATTGTGTGCAAAGGAAGCATTGTTTACTGCTGACCTAATTGAGGAAGGTTCAGGGGACCCGTAAAGAAGATAATTCTCCAGAAAGTAAATCCCCCCCCCAAAATCAGCAGCTGCAGGAGAAGCTGCAAGCGCCACCGTGGGATGGCTGGCTGCTCACTCGTTCGCTCGGCGTGGCCGCACCCCCCACCCCATTTTGGCTTTAGCAAACCTCCCTGCAACCCCAGGAGCCAAAATGGTTGCAGGGAAAAAGTCATTTTTTTCGTGACTCGAATATAAGCCGAGGGGGGCATTTTTCAGCCTGAAAAACGGGCTGAAAAACTTGGCTTATATTCGAGTATATACGGTAAGATGAAGCCAATGGAGAGGAGAGCAGAAGGGAGGAGGTGAAGCAACTCCTTGAACTTGGCTTGTTTTTGCTCTTGCTTTCTGCCATGTTCTGTTGAAGGACAAGAATATGTGCAACTTCTCTGCCAAACTGGCTGCATTTTTTGAGTTTTTGAGATCTTTTATTTCTTTCAGGGCCCAGAAGGTCTATCTATTTGCTTTAAGCAAAGACTGACATTAGTGGTCATGATAATCGAGGGGAGAGAATTAATACTTTCTAAAAAGAATTATATTTTTATTGCCCATCTTGGACAATTCTGATGTGTCTGGCAAATGAAATGAAAGGTTTTCATTTTGAGCCTCCCTACATATTTTAGTACTTGCCCAATTGTCTTCTTAGAAAACAGCAGGAGACTGTGAACAAAGATGATCACAATTATCTTCTTTTGCTCTTAAGAATAAGATCCCACTAGTCATAGATCTGCTCAGCTATTGGATATAGTTAGCATTCTCTCTCTCTCCCTCCCTCCCTCCCTCCCTCCCTCCCTCTCTCTCTCTCTCTCTCTCTCTGTGTTATCCATGTTTACCCAAGGAGTGGACATCCTATTTTCACCATGGTTGGAGTTTACTTTTCTAGAGTTGGATTGGGAAGAGATTTCAGAAAACAATATTTTATCATATGTGTGTTTCTTTTCTGTAGAGAAAATGTTTTTTTTTGGAAGAGGCCATTGGCATCACCCTCAGAGGTCTCTTCTGCAGGTGTCAACATCAGGGCACCTCCTTTTTTGTTTTGAAACTAAGTGGAATTCTTGAGAGAAGACTTCTTCTCCGGTAATACTGAACTGCAAACTAGGGCATACAAAACTTTTGCTAGACCAATTCTTGAATACAGCTCATCTGTTTGGAACCTGCACTGCATATTTGACATTAATACAATTGAATGAGTCCAGAGATATTTCACGAGATGAGTCCTCTACTCCTCTGGTCGCAACAGAATACTTTATGCCACTAGACTTGAAATTTTGGACTAAGACAACTTAAAACTTTGCTGTTTTCGGTCCGACCTAAGCGTAGTACATAAAATTATCTGCTACAATGTCCTACCTGTCAATGAATACTTCAGCTTCAACCACAACAATACACGAGCACACAATAGATACAAACTTAAGGTAAACCGCTCCAAACTTGATTGCAGAAAACACAACTTCAGTAACAGAGCTGTCAATGCCTGGAATGCACTACCTGACTCTGTGGTTTCTTCCCCAAACCTCCAAAACTTTAACCTTAGACTGTCTACTGTTGATCTCACCCTATTCCTAAGAGGTCTGTAAGGGTGTGCATAAGCGCACCAGCATGCCTACCGTCCCTATCCTAATGTTCCCTTTTATTTGTATCCATTTCATGTATCCATAATCATGTTTATACTTATATCTGTTATCTAATACATGCTTGACGGAAATAAATAAATAAATAAATAAATAAAAATAAAGTGTAGACATAAACAGAACCATTTGATAAAGCTTCTGTTGATGTGTTTCATTCTGAGCAATAATTGTCCTTGAGGATAGAAATTAAGTACATAAGGTGATGGAATGAACACAACTGTATCCCTGAATAGCTTCATTCTTCATTCCATGCAATGATTCAGATGAATTCTGTCTTATTGAATCTCACAGTATTTTAGTCATATGCCGAAAGATGTTTGTTTTAAAACCAGCTTCTCTGCTGTGGAAGCCACCATATCAAGTTCAATGTATTGTGTGTAGCTATGATGGTGAGTTACAGCATGTAGGGTTTGCATTGTCCACTCTTTTTCTCTAGCCCACTG
The DNA here is from genome assembly GCA_012654045.1 of Ptyas mucosa. Lineage (NCBI taxonomy): Eukaryota > Metazoa > Chordata > Lepidosauria > Squamata > Colubridae > Ptyas > Ptyas mucosa. The sequence goes on from WNWU01000017.1 coordinate 37,889,722, forward strand.
TGTACTTGTCAAGCAGCCACTGGTACTGGATCTCTGTAAAGTGAAGACCTCTTTGGAGTCCAATAGTGAGGAAAGAGATTTTCTCCTGTTCTTCCTTTTGATGCAGAGTGGATATTTTTCTCAGTCATATTATGGTTGGTTTAGAGAGAAGGTCCCCCAGACCAGGATAGGTCTGTCATAGTGGGATACATTTTCTTCTTTCCCTTCTATCTCACCAAAGTCCAACAGGGATTTCCAAGTGTCTCAGCAGTCTTTTGGGATGCTGAAAAAAAATAAATGACTACTTTAATGAAAGTAATTTTATTTGTAAAGGAAAGGGATGCCTATTTAGAGTTCAGGTTGAGCAAGATAGGAAAAATGAAAACCTGAAGCAGTGAGAATATGGGATGGAAGGAGCATGAACATGGGAAAGCTCAACTCAGTGAAGGATGAAATGAATTGACCACACACTACTTGATAAATTGAGATGGAGAAGAACTGGACACTTTCAGTCAAAAGAGCACACTGTTTGTTACCCAGGATATGAAAAACGGTGAAGAAAAAGCATTGTTTTTTTAGTTAGGAAGATTTAATAAAAACAATACTTGGCTACAAACCAATCAATCACTGAATAATAATAAATAAGCCCAAGTGGACAATATGATGATATTCAAGTTAATGCTCCAACCACTGATGCAGAAGAACAGGAGGCTGATGAGTTTTATGGTCAAGTTCAATTTGAAATCAACAAACGTGTGAGCAGGAGCTTATGTTTAAAGACCAAAAGGCCAAAATTGGAAGTACAGTATTAATGAGGAAAATGTAGCTAGAGTATACGTTTAGGAAACTGAAGTGAAGAAGGAGAACAATTTATCCATTTATGTCAATCCAACAATTTCCTCATTGCTAACAGTCAACATACATGATATCTCTCAATGGAGTATGCAAAAAACAAATTGACTATATTCTGATCCAATTGGTCATCCAATCTTTTCTTGAAAAGCTCCAGTGATGGAGCACACATAACTCTGGGAGGCAAGCTGTTCCACTGATTAATTGTCACTAATTTCTCCTTATTAGATCTCTTTTTAATGAGTTTTCACCCATTAACTCTTGTCCTGCCCTCAGGTGCTTTGGAGAATAAGTCCACTTTCTCTTCTCTATGACAACTCCTCAAATACTGAAAGATATCTATCACGTCAACCCTAGAACTGTGATAGATCAGACATATCTAGTTCCCCTAACTGTTCATCATATAGTTTAGCTGCAGACCCCTTATTACAGTTACTCTTCTCTCCACTCTTTCTAGGTTATCACATCCTTTTTGTTTTGTGATGCCAAAATTGGATGATGCCAAGTGTGGCCAAGCAGTGCATTATATAGCAAAACGCTCACTTCTTGTGATCTTGATAGTATCTCTCTGTTCATTCAGCCTAGGACTGTATTCACTTTTTTGGCAGCTGCACCACACTGCTGGCTCATACTTAAATAATGGTCCACTATGTCACCTATATCCCTCTCACAGTTACGACTGCTGTGTGGGGTATCACCTATTCTATAACTGCATTTGATTTTTGTACCTGAGTGCAGCACCTTACTTTTCTCATTATGAGTTGTCCCCTTGTTTATTCAACCTACATGTGGAATATAAATCCAGGGAGTCTGGAATGGAAGAAGATGAATGTGGCTTGAAAATTGGAGGAAGAACCATCTATACAACCTGTGCTATGCTGAAATTGAAAATGTAAATGATCTGCAAACCGTAGCAATGAATGTAAGGAGGAAAGAATAACAATGGACTAAGATTAAATATGAAGAAGGACCAAGTTAATGATAACAGATATATTAATCAGCTTTAGAATTGGCATGGAAAGTACTGAATGATAAATAGCTTCTCTCTTTTAGGATCAGCTATCAACAGTTAAGAAACCAGCAGTCAACAAATTCACCACAGATGAGCACGTGGTATGGCAGCCATGAAGACCTTGGAAAAGATATTAAGTTGCTGTGATGTGTTTGTACCACAATCATGCAGATAATGATTTTTTTTGTGATGTTCTATGAAAATGAGGGCTGGATTTTTGGAGAAGCAGGTTATCAAAAATATTAATAGTTTTGAACTGTAACAATAAAATAAAATGAAATAAAAGCCAGAGCAGTAAATGTAGTTTGCACTCTCCAGTATATGATGGAAAAAGTCTCTTTCTCAGCGTATGAATGCCAGCGCACCCCCTAGTGGCAATTTTTAAGTCCATGTGGAGTCTATAATCAAAGTGGACACCCACATATAGATATTAATTTGCACATGGACATAGTGAGAAAGACGGTTTTGCTACGGTTCCAATGATGCTATGATAAATAAATATTTTAAATATGCATACTTTTTATGCAGATTTATTCTGTCCACATATACAATGAAGATTTTTGTTTCTCCTGTTCAATTGTCTCTGTTTCTCAGAGACTATCTGGAGAAGTCCCTGAAATTTTGGGGCAAGGTTTTTCAAACTGGTTTGCTGTTGCCTCCTTCCTAGGACTGAGAAAATGTGACTGGCCCAAGGTCACCCAGCTGGCTTTGTGCCTAAGGTAGGACTAGAACTCAGAGTCTTACTCTCAAGATGTGCCTGGATTTATTCAATTCCAGCTGACTGAAGCTTTTAAAATCAATTGTATGCTGCACTGGTCCCCTCCCCCCCTTTTCTGGATTACTGAATATAAATTATGTATCTATACACAGTTGAATTGAATGCTCAGAATGAATAATTTAACAATTTGCATGACATAAAATTAAATTGCTTAAGGCAGTACTTTCCCCCTCTCTGTTTAAGGTACTATGAAATGTGGAGAAATTGTACAAACCAAGGAATTAATATTTGTAAAAGAGGTTCTCCCAAGGAAGGTATGGGGAATGGCAGGGAATATTGCATAATTCTGAGGTGATTTCTATCTTGTACTGTACAAAAACTGATCACAATACATTTTCAAAACTGGTATCTTGCTGAATGCTAGCATAGGGCCCTTTCGCAGTTGTGCGTTCATTAGCATCCCAATTATATGCTAAAATATCACACAGGCAGGCTCTAAATTAGAAATCCTAATAGAATAACATGACCATGCTTGAGGCCAAATTGGGCTTGAGTTCAGTGGTGGGCTGCTGTATGGTCGCAAGGGTTCAGGCAAACCTTTAGCTCTGATCGCTAGCTGGGCCTGCCTACCCACCCCTGTGCTATGCTTTCCATTTATAACTAACTTTCTGGCTCATTGGCTGGCCCAGCTGTGATCTGTGCTGCCCCTGCTGTACTCACTGGAGCTGCCTGAGTTGATTAGGAGCATGTTTGAAACTCCGTTTGTCTCCCAAAGGGGCGTGTATGAGCTCACAACCAGAGAACTCTTTGTTAAAGTAAGTGTAGCCCACCTCTGCTTGAGTTGCATTTGTGATCTACTAGATAAAACTTGCCAAAACTGATGGGTACTATCATAGGGATTATCAGTGAATGCCATAGGTGACATGAGTAAAACTAAGACTAGTAATAGAACGTAGTCTAATATACTACTCCATAGTGCTTTACGGACTGTCTGAGCAGTTTACAATATTAGCATATTGCCCCCAACAATCTGGGTTCTCATTTTATCAACTTCAGAAGGATAGTTTACACTTTTTGTAAACTAGATGAACCAAGGTGGCACAGTGGTTAGAGTGCAGTACTGCAGACTACTTCAGCTGACTGCTAGCTGCAGTTTGGCAGTTCAAATTTCACTGGCTCAAGGTTGACTCAGCCTTCCATCCTTCCGAGGTGGGTAAAATGAGGACCCAGATTGTTGGGGGCAATATGCTGACTCTGTAAACTGCTTAGAGAGGGTTGTAAAGCACTGTGAAGCGGTATGTAAGTCTAAGTGCTATTGCTATTGCTTTTCTATCTCATGAAGATTATATTATGTGAAAGCCTTGATTGATATAAGTCATGATGGGTCATGGAGATCAATTTCTATGGGTCAACTAATTATATCCATAGCACTTAGAAAATTATGACATGGAATATAGGATGAATAAATGGTAAAGAGCATGACATATGGACAAAGTAAAGAAAAATATATTATGAAACTAAGGAAAAGGAATGGTGGCATGGATTAATGGTATAGATTTAGCTATAAATGAAGGGACTAACATAATCACAACTGCTTTCTCCAAAGTGAATCTGCAAACCAGGAAGATCAGGGACAAATTCAAGTCCCTGAGGATTTTCTGCAAAGATTCTTTAACTGAGCCTTCTCAGTGGTGGCCCCCAAAGTTTGCCTTCACACATTCAGATTGCCACCTCCCTGATGAGTTTTTTCAAGGCTTTTAAAGCATGGCTTTTTGATTGATCCTTTGGAGGATGGTCATATGAAACCTGCCTGGTGGATGGCAATGCTATTTTGTTTTTGAGTTTATATGTTAATTCTATGGTGGTGTACACCCTCTGCATGATACCATTCACTCTACTCACAGCCTGTGGAAATGGAGCAGGATATAAATAGTAGTAAATAAATAAAAATTTAAGAACACACGACTTGTTATGTCAGTTGTGCTAGGTGTATATCCTTTTGAGACTCTCTTTTCCAAAGGGGGGGGGGAATGTACACCTTGACAGAATGTTTACTAAAGATAGGAATGTGGCTAGAGAAACTTTATGACGTGCAAATGCTACCATAGTAGAAAGGAGTAGGTAGCGTATAATTCTTTGTAAGGAATGGATTTTTGTGAAAGAAGCACAAATGGCTGCAATATGTATAAGCATATGCTTCTTTGTTATAGAGCTGAGAAAACCAAAAGCAAATTGGCTACACAGGACACATAGTAAAGCAGGAGGGTAAATTCAGAAATTATGCATGTTGAATAAATGTGGATTAAATTAAAAAAAAGTGACTTTCATGAAAGAAATATGCTGAAGTGGTTTCGATATAGACAGAATGACTAAGATTCAAATTGCAAAGCAAATATATGAACCAAAATAAATGGGTTGAGATAATTGAGGGATGGAAAGCTGGGAAAAGGTACAATGGATTATGTATGGATCTAGGAGTTGACTTACATGGATAAAATGCTATGGACAAACAGTGAAAGTTGTTGGTGTCAATTACATTTAGTTATATTTTCTTTCCTTATTTTTATGCCATGATTTTAATGGGTTTTGCTTACTATTTCTAACTGTTAGTCCTCAACTTACAACAGTTCATTTAGTGACTGTTTAAGGTTACAACATCACTAAAAAAGTGACACAATCATTTTTCACACTTACGTCCATTGCAGCATCCCCATGGTCACGTGATCAAAATTCAGACTCTTCAGACTCACATTTATGACAGTTGCAGTGTTCCGGGATCATGTGATCCCCTTTTGTGACCTTCTGACAAGCAAAGTCAAAGGATAAACCAGATTCACTTAACAACTATGCTACTAACTTAGCAACTGCAATGATTCACTTAACAAAGTGTGGCAAGAAAGATCATAAAATGGGACAAAACTCCTTTAACAAATGTCTTGCTTAGCAACATAAATTTTGGGCTCAATTGTGGTTGTGAGTCAAGAACTGTATTATTAGTTTTTATTATACCTTGCTTTGCAAAATGTTGCTGACTTCAAAAGAGAATAACAATATATATGTTACACACACACACATACACTGTATCTACAGTCAAGGAAATCTAAATGTGTTTCCTGCTCTGAAATACAATATATATATAAATTTGATTTATATGCCGCCCTTCTCCAGAGACTCAGGGCGGCTTACAGTGCGCTAAGCAATAGCCTTCATACTTTTGTATATTTATACAAAGTCAGCTTATTGCCCCCACAAACTGGGTCCTCAATTTACCTACCTTAGAAAGGATGGAAGGCTGAGTCAACCTTGAGCCTTGGTGAGATTCGAACCTGCAATAATTGCAGGCAGCTGGTGTTAATAACAGGGTGCTTTAGACCACTGTACTATCCAAGGCTCTTATAGTCTTTGTGGGAATCATCTTTCCCAAATATGTACTTTTTTAGTGTAATTTTTTAGGAGGAAATGATGGATTGTTGGGAATCTGTTCCCTGCTGACACTACCAGGTGGAATCTGTTCTGGCACAGCCGCCCAATTCTCTTCCACTGGAAACCACATTAGGAGGTTTTTTTTTTTACACTCCTACTCCTCACATCTCTTTATTTCCCTTATTAGAAAATTATCCACATTTCCACTGAAGGCTAACTTAAAAAGAAGATGACTTCACAAATATGTGTGGATCAGTTATCTGAATTCTGGTCTTCTCACAGCTTTATAAACTATGTAGAGCTCTTAACTTTTCTTCCTAGAAAAATAAAAGAAGTGATGGGCTGCCATCTGGTGGCTTTTCTTTAATTTTCAGCCACTTGAAGTAAAAGGAGCTGTTCATTTTGCTAAGACATTTCAGGATACAAAAGCTCATATGAGAAAGTGAAAGGGAATCAGAGAAACCAGTACAGTTAATAATTAAAAGTAATGTGGTTCAGATACTGTCTTACATGTCAGAAAACTTCTAGTTCAAGTCTCATCTCAGGTAAAATTTCTCTCTCTTTTAGCAAGACAGCATTTCCTCAATTTCAGCTTCATAGTGTGAAACAGGAAGCTCTACAAAACCTTGGGTGCAACTGGAAAGTTTAATATGGCTTACCTTGTCAGATATTGCCTGCATATGATGCACCAGGGACTAGAAGGGGTTAAGTCTTTACAGACATCACCTGTGACTATATCAGCCAATGGACTCTCTTATTGGACTCTTACTCAGAAATCACTTGGATATCTTCCCTTTCTTCTTCTCATCTATCTCTCAACAAGACAACACATGAACTTCTCTTTCCTCTCAATATCTGAGTCATACAGTTAGGGTAACCAATGCAACAGGACACCTTGTTCGTTATTGTGTGCATGTATATATTGTAAATAATAAAACAACCTTTTGAACCTGAAGCTGTATTGACCAAATAACTTCCTCATAGAACCAAATGAGCACGACCATCAATATATATCTGACAAATGGTAGCAGACAATGGAAAATTATTGCTCAGGTCTATGAATTTTTTTGCAAATTTTAAAATCATAGAATGATTTTTCCTAACATGGAATCCTTGAACCTGAACGAATTATCTTTACAAGAGATTGATGCATTAACCGTATCGTTAACAAAACAGCACCAATCATTATCCAAAAGACTAAAAAAACTTTCTATTGAAGCTACGCAGCAAGTACAAACCTCTTCACTAAAGGACCCAAATTTTTCTTCTTCTTTTCACCTGAACTCCGAAAGATCAGAACCATGCTTACAACAACCTTGCTTCGATCTCAATTCTACTCCACCTCATGACTATCATCAAGGACTTCAACCTTCTGAATCCCTTGTATGTTCCAACCCTATAACTTCAGACCAATTTTTATTTTCTCAAGCTTCTCCAAAACAGCATTTATATCAAGCTTTACATGCGACAGGCTTGCTAAATGCAGGCTGGACTCCTTAAAGAACTCTTGAACTGTTAAACACCCTTTCAACCTCACCAGACCTGGTAAGCGACAATTTTTTGCTTCAGCCCATAGATTCCCAGACTGAACTTTTAAACACCCATTTTATTAAAAATCCTCCCTCACCACCTACTGACTTTATTGCTTCCAAAATGGCTTCTACCTTCCCCAAAAGCATGGCTTCAAAAATGGCGGTCCACAAAATGGCCGACAATTTATATGATTACACTTTAAACGAAATGACGTCTACCACTTCAGACCACAAGGTCTCAACCAACCCCCTTGTCCCCATACATCCTCCTACCCACCCCACAACTGGAGATATTCAGGCTGATTCTCTACCTTCTTCATCCAGAGCACCGAGTTCGAATCCTCCCATTCCCCCCCCCAATTTTCAGAACTTTTCTATTTTTGCCGCTGCTGCAGACCTCCCCATCTATACTGCTGCAGCTGCAGCAGCTGCAAATATTTCTACTGATACCAATATTGTTTCCAATGTAAAAAGATCTTTTTCAGTCTTTGCAGCCGCCGCCTCGCCCCCCCTTATCACCGAAAATGCCACCACTGCCGCTGCCGCTGCCACCTCCAACACTACAGATGCCCCGTCCAAACAACAAATTCACATGATTTTTGCAGCCTTTGCATCAAAAGCCAACCTACCTTCTACCGCAGCCGACGCCGTCGCAGCAGCTCTTTCAGATCAAACTACAAGCACCACTTCCATTGTTCCTCCTATCGTTGAATCACCTACAACATCTTCTCTCACACCAAATGACTCCAATCAACAATCCAACATTCAATTACCTATCTCTGCTAACATTAACTCATTTCAGCCTTCTATTACTGCAAACTGTAATGATTTAAATATTGAAACTAATAATTCTTTGTTTTATCTACTAATGTAAATTTATCTTTAGAAATTGAAACTGTTTTGCAACATTTTAAACAACATGGCCCATTACCTTTATCACCAAACTTCAAAAAATTACAAACCTCAGGTAATAATTTCCCTACTTGAGAACAAGAAACTCATTTACATTTTTTAAGAGAAGGCACATTTCTTATAATTGAATCTCCCCCTAACAAACCTTGGTCATCTGACTTAAATTTTCTTCACAATAGTGTTTATGCCACTCTTATGTCAACTTTAGAAAGTGATATTGTTCATTCTATACCTACAGGTTTTACTGCACAAGAAGTATGGCAATACTTACAAACACATTACAACAAACCCTCACCTGCAACTATTGCCACTCTTGCTGGTGACTTTTATAGCACCATATACAAACCTGGCATATCTATGGCCAAACACCTTTTCCACCTTGAATCCATGTGAAAACAACTGATTCAACACAATCATCCAGTACCTGAAACTGCCATGATTGGTATAATTTTTAATTCTATTAAAGACATTCCTGATTGGTCAGGATTCATTAATAGACTCCACTCCTTACCCCCCCCCCCACATGTACACTGTCACTGAAATCAAATCCAAATTAATAGATGAAGATAGAAGACGATCTAATGCTTATAAACATACATCTGAAGCTCTCTATGATAGAAGACTCTATCATACTGATAGATACCCTACTTTTTTTGACCACTCCTTTTACCCTAAACCTGATTCCCATCCTTCACATTCTTCACACAAACCCTTCTACCAAAACTGACAGAAACACCCCTCTCAATATCACAATCATTTTAATTATTGTAACTATAGAGGACATTATCATACCTACAACTCCCATCCTCCACATGGTGACAACACCCACACTCATGATACAAGGGGATACATCCCTACAGACAAGACTAACAAAAGAAATCATACTATCAAAGAACATACTGAACCTAAAAGATCCACGCACACTGAATTTTACATTAGAAAGGGTCCCACACACAAAGATTATAAAGACAGAAGGGGACAACATACTGAACAATCTATATATTCCAACTCCGATTCCCAAACATTTGGCATCTTTCCCAACACCCAACAATACCTGCGTGACACCATGCACCTATGGGTCATCGATTCTGATAGCATACACCATACCACCAATGACAAATCCATATTATATGATATTCACTCAACCAATATTTCTATTACAGCAGCAAATGGTACTTCCAATACAGTTGAATATGAAGGATCTATCTTTATACCCAGTATAGGGGAAATTAGTCAAGTGCTCTATACATCTACCTTTGGCCACAATATTTTGAGTACTTCCAAATTAGGTAAAATCGGTTTTAAAGTATCTCTTGATGGTCAACACAGTTTTATAAACTCCAAACATAACACTATTACTGCCAATATTTCTGTCATTAATGATTTACCTTTTCTTATTCCAGATTCCTTTATATCATCCTCACCCATGACTCAACTACCTCAATCCCCATTGAGACCTGACCCTGACAATCATCCCGACCATACCTCTGACACCCACCATGAAGGTACCACACCTCACCATGCCAATACACATGACACTTCCTACTCACATAATGACCAACACACCATACCACACCTCTCTCCAACTTCACTCACATCACAAAACCAACAAACCTTGAAAACAAAAATTCAAACTCATATAGGTGAACCTTTACACGATAATTGTGCCCATTTATTACACAGATGTTTAGCACATGCCGATACTGTTGCTGTAGACAATACTCAAAATTTTTCCCAAGGCATATGCACTAAGGACTGCCCTATCCAACTTGACTGTGAGATTTGTAAAGCTGCAAAATCAAAGGCAGCCCCAATTCCCCACACCAGCACTGGACGATCAAACCACATATACGACTTGGTACACATTGACATTGTAGGCCCTTTTCCACTTTCTTTGGGCAAACGCAAATATTTTTTGAACTTAGTCGATGATTTCAGTCATTTCGGACATATCTATACCCTTACTGAAAAATCTCAAGCCTTTCAAAAAGTAAAAAACTTTTACACTCTCATATAAAACCAACACAACATCAAATTAAAGAAAATTCAAACAGATTGTGGAGCTGAATTCACATCTGTACAATTTCAAAACTGGATTGACTCCAAAGGCATTATACACTACAAAACATCTCCTTTTATTCCCCCAGCAGAATGGGATTTGTGAAAGAAAAAATGGAATATTACAGACCATGATGCGCAGCGTCATGTTAGATGCTGATGTGCCCCCTAGCTATTGGGCAGAAGCCCTTGCATATGTCAATTACACTTTTAACCGCACATGAATAAGGTTATTAACCAAACGCCCTATTTTCTTATATATGGCACTCAACCACACCTCAAACATCTTCGCGTTTTTGGCTGCTATGCATACGTCAATATCCCCAAACCACTCAGACGGAAGGGGAATGAGGTGTCCAAAAAATTACGTTTCATAGGATATGCACCAGGTTCGAAAGCATATCGATTCATAAAAAACAACAACACAGTAATAACTTCCCATTCAGCCACATTCATAGAAAACCACAACTGGAACAAAATACACTCAAATGACTCATATGTATTAACCCAAGAAACAAATACATCAGATACACCACAGAGAATTCAACATGTACAAACAACAACACCAAAAGTTACACCACAAACAAACAACATAGATATACAACTACCAATCAGAAAATCCAAACAAATTACACAAGGCATTCCACCTAAAAGATTTGATGTGAACAATGTGACACAGACAAACCAAATATCCATCACTCCAAAAAATTTTAAACACATGCTCCAATTACCGGAATCAGAACAATTAAAATGGTGGGATGCTATGTCCAAAGAAATGGACTGTTTAATACATTTAAAAGTATTCACAAAAACAACACCTCCACAACACAAACACCCGATTGGCACTCGATGGGTTTACAAAATTAAAACACTCCCTGACAACACATATCTATACAAAGCGCACCTTGTAGCCCAAGGTTTTGCCCAACGCTTTCCTGAAGATTACAATGAAACTTACTCCCCCACAGTAAAACCAGAAAGCGTAAAAACAGCACTGACTTCAGCCATTGTGTCAAATCAAGAAGTCTATCAATTTGATGTCTCTGTGTATATAGCTGAAAGAAAGCTCTAAGAATTTATTAATCCTCTCTTTCTAGGTCACCTGAAATTAAATATGGCTAGGCTAAGACGACATTCTCACAACTTTCTTACCTCAGTGTGTCAATAGCCAACTAATCAGTTCTAGAAGACATGTCTGCATGTTAGTCTCTTTCTCAGCAGCTGCTTATAGCTGAAGCATCCTGACAAGAAGTTAGGTTGTTTCACTCTAAAACCGATTTCTTCAAATGCAGGTAAATGCAAGCCATATCGCTACATTCCATGGAGGTGGGTAAAATAACACACTGTACCAAGAATCCTGCACCTTCAATTAGCATTGGAGCAGAGGTGAAATCCATTTTTTTAAACTACCGGTTCTGTGGGTGTGGCTTGGTGGGCATGGTGTGGCTTGGTGGGCATAGCTTGGTGGGCATGGCAGGGGAAGGATAATACAAAATACCTATTCCCTCCCCACTCCTGGGGGAAGGATATTGCAAAATCTCCATTCCCACCCCACTCTGGGGCCAGCCATAGATGGTATTTGCCGGTTCTCCGAACTACTCAAAATTTCCACTACTGGTTCTTCAGAATCTGCTGGATTTTTTTTTTAAATTTGATTTATATGCCGCCCTTCTCTGGAGACTCAGGGTGGCTTACAGTGCATTAAGCAATAGCCTTCATACTTTTGTATATTTATACAAAGTCAGCTTATTGCCCCCACAATCTGGGTCCTCATTTCACCTACCTTAGAAAGGATGGAAGGCTGAGTCAACCTTGAGCCTGGTGGGATTTGAACTTGCAGTAATTGCAAGCAGCTGATCTTAATAACAGTGAATTGGTCCACTGCGCCACCAGGACTTTCACCCCTGCATTGGAGGTTTCTTGTGGAGATTCCCCCTTTTATCCATCCTGACCTTGTCTACCTTGCAGTTTTCTTCTGGCCACCAAATAGACTGGATTATTGGTGTTTACAATTCTTGTGTTGTTGTTTTTTTAACAATCTGACTTGTCACAGTTTACTACTTTACTACTCAAATATATCTGGAATTTTCATATAAAATGGAACCACTTAATCCAGTTTTTGATTGCTTAAAGTGGTTTCCCTCTTTTAAAAACAGCATCTGTTTTAGTATGAAATTTAGAATGCTTGCTTTGGGCCAGCTGGTTAACAGTTTGACCAGCCCATCTAACATTATGGAATCCCAGAATTCCACAGCCAGCAAAGCCACCCATCTTTGCTGACTTTGCTGGCTGTGGAATTCTGGGATTTGAAGTCCACCCATCTTCAATGTGCCAAGGTTGAGGAACACTGTAATACTTAATCGAACAAGGAAAAATGCCACTCAAATTGCTCTTACTGGAGAAGTTATTTGATGGAATAGCAGGGTGATGCTGTTGGGAACAACAACAACTTGCTACCTTTGCAGTAATGTATGCTAAACAACAGCACCACATTGAGGGCTCCATGTGTGGTCAGCCAAATATGAAAGCTGCACATTATCCTGCAGTCTTGGCCAGGAAAGGGAAACACAGGCACAAGGCTATGTGGCTTAGTAATCCAAATGAACCTGTTAGCCGGAACTGGTTTTGGTAAGCAAGGCTTCATCTTAGCAAAGTGAAGCAAAGCGAGGCGAGGCGAAGTAAAACACTAAAGTTTGATAGTTTGTAGTTCAATACATAGTGGAAATACAGTCATTGTTTTAACGTGTTCTAAGAATCAGGCCTTTAGATTAATCCGGAGTATAGTTAATTGTCAGGAGACAGCATATTATACATACACCAGGTTTAACTGTGCAACTTGAAAGCCAAGCTCATAAACCATAACTTAAATATCAGAGATGATTATTACTATCAAAAGAATGGACTAAACTCCCTTTTCCATCAGTATTCAGGTCTAGCTCTTGAAATGCTACTTGGTTATCAACTTTGTATTATGTAAGACTCATATTTAAAATTACATAAATCAAGATTCATGACAGCGAAGACAGTCTGCCTGATTTGCCCTGACTGCATTTAGTCCCAGAAACATCACTTTTCAAAATACAATTTCTTTTAATTGGAGCTCCCTGTTCTTCCAGTTCCATAAAAACAAAATATATAATTTCTGTCTACAAGTGATGGAGCTCAGTAATTTGAGTAGCACATCACAACTTTATGCAAACTTATTGGCTTTTTGAAAGAATTAAATTAACAAAGGAAAGAATGTTCATCTCATTGTGGAAGATGCTAATTATCCCCTTTGCCTCTAAAAAGAAGGCATGAGTGATGCATGATGAGTCTTGCTGGGAAAGATTCATGAACATTTGGAAATGCAACACTTAAATAATGTCACAACTGCTCAGAGTAGAATGAATAAACAGGGAGCAATGAGCATATACTCCCTGAAAAGAAATTTTTTGAAAATTACTTTTCTGATTAGATGATTGGAAAACTGTTGTCAAAGAACAACCAGATTAATATAAGGCTCAGGGCCTGGATATCTTAAAAACTCACTATCTCAAGTAAATTCTGCTCATCCAATCCAGGTGCCCTCTAATAGAAGCTATGTGTTAAGGATATTGATGTTGTTTTACCAACCAGCAGAGTAACTGCAC
>WNWU01000017.1:37903849-37940994 GCA_012654045.1 Ptyas mucosa
TGGACAACTGGTTCAACATTATATATACCATATAGAATCCTAACATTATGACATACTAGTTAAGGAGCGAGGAGATTTGCACCATCATTGTTTGTTATTGTTGACAGTTTTCCAGCTTTTATTATATTATCATTATTTATAATGTGTTTGATTTTGTACACCTTGGCAGTGATGAAATCCAAATTTTGTTACTACTTGTTCTGTGGGCGTGGCTTGGTGAGTGTGGTGTGGCTTGGTGGGCATGGCAGGGGAAGGATACTGCAAAATCTCCATTCCTACCCCACTCCAAGGGAAGGATATTGCAAAATTCCCATTCCCTCCCCACTCCTGGGGGAAGGATATTGCAAAATCTTCATTCCCACCCCACTCTGCGGCCAGCCAGAGGTGGTATTTGCCGGTTCTCCGAACTACTCAAAATTTCCACTACCAGTTCTCCAGAACCTGTCAGAACCTGCTGGATTTCACCCCTGCTCCTTGGCTTACAATGGTTTATTTAATGATTGTTTGATGTTAAAATGGCACTGAAAAAAGTGACCTACGGATGTTTTTCACACATGCGACCATTGCAACATCCCTGTGTTACGTGATCAAAATTTGGGTGCTTGGCAACTGACTCATATTTATGATGGTTGCAGTGTCCTAGGGTCTTGTGATCTCCTTTTGTGACCTTCTGACAAGGAAAGTCTGAGGTGGCGCAATTTTTCCCCAGAACAATCAATTGATTTTTATTTTTTTTTTACAAATACTGTCAGGATTTCAAATCTGCTCCAACAAGAGATTTACCATAATGCCAAAGTAAAGAAATCTAAGGTAACTGGCACCATTGTGTTGAGGTCTCAGATTGCCAACACTGGTTTCAGAGTAAGTCAAAACTTCAGAAGTTTATTAAATAACAAGTTTAGACACACTCCAAGTAAATAATTCAGAAATATGTTAGTTAAGGCAAAGAAATTTACTCGATTATCATCATGGACTATAGAGAAACAAGAGAGCAGATTGCTCAGAAAAAAATAAAGGGGAAACCTTTATCAGCCAGTAGTTTTGCTAAGCAGCACAATATGTGAAAGAAAATCAGAAATCAGAGAAGTCTGAGGTCCTTTGAGATGTACTTATAAAAAAAGGTCCTAATAATGCAGACATTTTTCTCTACACATTACTTGCAAACAGGAGGCTCTATGGATATCAGAGACAAAAAGGGTTCACTCTTTTTCACATGGTTATTTTTTAAAATTCTCTCTCTCTCTCTCTCCCTCCCTCCCTCTCTCTCTCTCTCTCACCACCCTTCCTGCTCCCCCCCTCCCTCTCTCTGGGACACAAACATATTTGTTTGGAATTCTTCTGATACCTGTGTTCCCTTGATACCAAAACAAACTTTGATTTTTTTTCTGACATTGATGAGAAGCAGATGTAAAGAGTATTGCTGCTTTTGATAATCAGCAATGGAATTTGCAGCAAATTTAGAGGCAGCTGTCAAAATGGGTACCATGTGAGGTGGACCAGAATGACAGTCAACTCACTTTTTTCAAGTTGGAACTGATTATTTCTCAAGAGCACCTATTAGCTCTTTTCATTCTGAGATACAAAACAAGAAACCTTCCTACATGCATTATTTCAAAATGTATCTTCTTTTTTGGCAATTTAAAGTTAGCTAATCCTGTATATGGACCATTACAATTACCTGCTTTACTTGCTCTGTTTTACTGAAATTTCTGAAATCTCTTGTCTCTAGTTGTAGGACCTAGTTCAAAAGATCCTGTGAGCGCCGAACAATCTTTCCTGAAGAAGGTTGACCTTTGAAACTGCCCAGAATCATCTTACAGAGGAGATGGATGGATGGATGGAATAAACAAACAAACAAACAAATAATAAAATAAAATAAAATAAAATAAAATAAAATAAAATAAAATATAAATTTGACTCTTCTAGCACATTCACTTCAGTTGTTAATTCAGGTTCTTTCCCATAACCTCATTATATTTCAAACTGCAATGTTCCATAAATAGTGACCTCTATGATCCATCATAGTCTATCAAAACGTTTGCACAACATAATTTATAATATGATAGAGAAAGGTTGGTGTATGTTACCACTCTTAGCTGTATCTATCTCACATGGAAAAATCTTTGTTAGCAAACAATTGACATGTTAGGGACCAGTTTGTCACAATTGCAATTCCAGATTTATCCTAAGATTGTCCATGATGTTCTATAGAAATTTGGAATTCTAGTTTAGGATCTACCTTACAATCCAACATGTTATTGCCCCTATCTCATGAATTAAACGGTACATTAAGTATAGTCAGGGTGTTAAAATAACTTTAATAAGATAATACAATTGCCTTGAAGGTTTGTTTGTACATTTCTAACAGAAAATAATATTATATTGTGATATTATATAATGATAGAATAAATCCATATATAATAGTCATAAGAAAGAAAAAAGTAGAAGGATCCTCTTGGAGTAAAGCACCATAAAAATAAATTCTACATTGTGGATAGTAATTTTCAATAAAATTAAAATCAAAACCAGGATTTATTTTCCCCGTTAAAATAAGTAATCTTCCAAACTCTTAAGTAGGTACAAAGAAATATAGCATGCTTAGAATTGTGTTATATATCCTGCTGTACATTGCTCCTGACATATTGCAATAATACGTTGAGGCAGCTGTCACTAGCAATACTTGAATAAAACAATATAAAAATGATAATACTTTCATGCATTGTGCTTTTCTTTTACTTTTCTTTTTAAAAATCCTATAGTTAGCAGAAAAGATAGTAAGGAAGTTTAGGAATCTGTCTTTTTGCAACTTTAGATAATTAGTTTTGAAATGATTTGATGTATTTTCATTCCTGCATCTGTGTAGCTGAAAAAGACCACCTGCTGAGAAAGCAGTGCAGACCAACGGTTACTATAGCAATCACCATAACTTCACTGCTCATGGGTAGTAAGCTTAGGCCTTAGCAATTCTGAATGACTGAGTTGGTTTAGATTTATGGGGATGCAGAAACATTTTGAACGACAGTCATTCCAGAAAGAGATTTTATCCAAAGCAATTTTCACATAGTGATGCAATTGCAATTCTATAGTTACGATTTTATCAGTATTTTCCATTATAAACTTCACTTTTAGGGGCTTTAATTTGGCCATAAAATTTATTTCATATTGAAACTTAGCGTGTTAGATCTGAGTTTGAGAAACATACACACATTTCCCGAACCAGTTTAAGCACTGGCTCATTGCTGGTATTTCATAACACTTTCCTCCATGTTACTCTACTGTCTATATACACTTAGCTTTTGCAAATGAAGCTGTATGTTAACTGAATAAAATTAAAGAAATTTCATTTTCTTATACTGATAAATTTGTCAACTTCAATTTAGCACTCAGTCTGGCTATTTAAATCTAATGCGCCTGCAATAACCTTACTATATACAAAATAATTTGTTTTATGCCAACTATATCTAAAAAACCCCAAGCAGTACGCTGTTCAAAATAGCATTTGTAGATCTTCCATCTGATGCTAGCTCAAATGAAAGTGCCATTCTAAATATTTTATATATTTTGCAGAATTAGATTCTCAAAATTCTGAATTTATTTCTAATTTGCTTTTAACATTAGAATTGTTTAAAAACCATTTAAAAACTCCTGTGATAATTCCCTTCTAAGGGATGAAAATACAAAAAAAGTATGAAAGAAGTTCAGTAGAATAATCTCTCCTTTCATATCTGTTTATGTTCTTCACAGAAGAACCTCAAAGCCTTTTTTTGGTTCTATAAGCAGATTAAAATGGCACAAATGTTCTAATGTTACAAAAAATCTTGTCCTTCACTATAGAATTCGGAATTTTTTATGCATCACCAGAGAAACTCAGTACTCAACAATTCCAAAAAATTATGTTTACTTTTTAAAATGTTATATTTTGAAAGTTTTATTTTAGTAATATAAGCATTTTACATTCACTTCTCCAATCTTATATTCCTGAAACCCTTTCAGACATTGGCCAGGTAGTTTGCAAGAAGTCCCTTGCACTCTTTGCAAAACCAACCAACCAACCAACCAACCAAACAAACAAACAAACAAATAAACAAACAGCTTATGGTGAACCAAACAAAGGCTAGTCATGGAAAACCAGTCTTCTCAGCCTCCAGATGTCTTGAAGGACAAGCAATAAGCCTTGAGAGAAAACTGCAATAAGCTTTGCAAAATAAATGTCCTTTTGCTTTCATCAAATCTCCGTATCTATCTCAGTATAAAAGATAATGAGAGTTTCATCTGTGCTGGATTTTGCCACAAGTTGATCAAATTCTGCAAGCTTTAAGACGTTCTCAAATTGGTTTAGGTTTCAATTAGATTACTATTATGTATTTCAGAAACAGAAAGAGAAAGAATATAATAGAGAAACAAACAATAACAATAAGGCAAGGAGAGGGGCAAAAGCTGTCTTCTCTCCTCTGTCATGCATTTGTGCTTCCAAGAGATGGCAAGCATTTTCTTATGACCGATAGCATCTTCGTCCACCTTGGACCATAAGGCTTAATTGTAATTCCTATCATTCTTGATCATTATAAAAGCTGTAAACCTTATCCTTTGATAAATTTGTAGCAGTGTCTCAAATTCCTTTTGAAATGGTTGTGAAATAGAATGTAGCAAGAAGCTTAGAAAATCAGTATGTGATTAATTGATATTTAGGTCTAATCATAATAGCATTTTTCAAAAATAACACAACCTGTTTTGCTTCAGTCTGTTGGCTCTACGTTTAATATTATATTTTCTTGCATTTCTTTCTCTCCCTCATGTTCTCTCTTTCTCCCTGCCCATAGTAATATTACCTGTTGAATAACATGATAACGCATTCTTTTGCATAATTTAAAAACCTTTATAAAACAATTCCTAATAAGGCCCACATTTGTTTTTAACATTTTAACACTTCTTGAACCAGTATATATTTATGAGCATTTTGGTCCTTAGAACAGGAGCCAAGGAGATCCAGGACTTCTTTATGGTATAGGCTTTCTATATGTGAATGTGGACTCCACATGGTGGAGGCACTTTCAGTTAGCAAATAACTGAATTTGTATGTTGGTATGGAAAATATATTGGTATTAATCAAATTTAATTACCATCTTCCACAAAAAATGATTTAAGTCAGAGCTTGAAGCACAGGACACATTCACAGGGCAAAATCATTCATCATTAATATCAATAAAGCCTCAAATGAAAGAAGGACATAACTTTGTTTAGCAGAATAGCAGCATTTCTTAGATAACTTCTGCCAAAATTCTGTTTGAAGGCTCTTTTATGATAGGTGCCTTGTTTCTCTAATAATAAAGGGAGCAGTTTTGTTCTCACAACACAGTCTTAACACAGCTGTGCTCTGTGCCATTCCTTTATCTGCCTCAAGCCATGCACTGTTCACTAGCAATATGTTCTCTCTTTCCTCTTCTCTTGTTATCGGTTTTTAAAATAATTGCTGTCTTCCCCAAAGTGTCATTCTTTTCACTAAGCAGCTTGTTAGAGACCATTCATTGAGGCTGCCAGATTCTCAAAGTCAAAATCTGGCATCCTTGTGGTTAGTCCAGCACGGCCTAAGCAATGCCTCTTTGCCAAAACATTGTGTCTATGAGGAGAGACAAACAATGGCAATTTACTGAAGCATGAACACTTTGGAAAACCAAAGTGCTAAGGTGAGAAAAGAAAGCTTTCTTCAAGGGGAGGAGAGCATAATCTGAGAGTTGATCATCTATTTTATACAGATTGAGAGGGTACCATGTGTGGGAGAAGGTTTGTCAGAATGTGAGCAAAGGGAAAGCAGTGTCTTTCTTGTTTCTCTGAAAAAAACTTGAACCCAACCCACCCTTCCCTCAAATCTTGAGTCAATAGAATAGAATAGAATTCTTTATTGGCCAAGTGTGATTGGACACACAAGGAATTTGTCTTGGTGCATACGCTCTCAGTGTACATAAAAGAAAAGATACATTCACCAAGAATCATAAGATACAAAAATTGGACTCAAGAGTTTATCTTTTAGGCTATGCTTTGGCATTTTCAAATGTAGAGAAATGTAACAAACATTCAGATGAACATTGTGATCTTGGAACTGGGGATCACAGAATTGAGATCAAAGGCTGGAAGTGAAATTTATATGGGAAAATAGAGCTGAAATATTATAATAATTGGGAATACTGAATACTGAAAGTTAATGTTTTTAACTTTTAGCTTTCTAATTCACTTTCCTTTAAAAAAATGACCATTTCCCCCTCAACATTCCCACAGGCTGTTGTATAAAAAGCTGAGAGCACAAACAATTACTATTCACTGGTTTCCAGAAGGGAGGGTGTGTGTGTGTGTGTGTGTGTGTGTGTGTGTGTGTGTTGGGGGAGGTACAGATATTCACAACCTCTGTGTACATGTATATATGCCATTCATACTATAAAGGCAAAAGATAGATTTTGATTATAACTTGAAGTCTTAAACTAAATATATTCAAATCTTTGTCCCATATAAATAAAAAATAACCTTTGCAGATCAGGTGAGAACCATTTTTATTGAGCATTTTGTTCCTCACTGAGGCCAATCAGATGCCTCTGGGGCCTTGTAAGCAGAAGCAGAGAAAACTGTTTTCAGTATTTGGAAGAATGAAACCCACAGAGGGCAGTAACTCTGAATCTTGAAGATCCATAGTCCTTGCTAGAGCTGTCCTCTATGGATGTATCCAACCCCCCTTTAAAGATAAGAAGATAACTTCTTCATTATAAGTTCTTGTATATGATTATATTCAGTCCTACCTTCACATGTAGAGTTAGGAAGATTTCCACCTTTTATGACTTTTTTTTAATAGATGCTACAGACAACCAGAAATCAATTTAACCCCCCTTTCTTCCCAAGTTGTTTCATTTTCATAATAAGAAATTCTATAACACAATGTTTGGAATTTTACTAAATATTCCGGGCATTCTTGCTTCATTCTTTGAAAGATCTGCTCTTGATTGTGCTAAAATACTCCAACTGATGTATGTCTCCTCAGAACAATCTGAAAGGAGGTGCTGATTTTCCCCTTTCTCCCCCAAAGCTTCTCCTTCACCCTTGTTCACCATGACTACAGTTTAAATGTCCTAAAATAGCAATCATGAGGCAAATATAAATATGGAAGTAGTGCAAAAGAGGTATAATGCTGATGGCTACTTATTTTTAGCTTTTCTGAACTTCCTATTTTCCATTTTGGCAAATTAATCATTTTTAGGCAGTGTTGTATTAATTATGATAGATCTAGTTTTCCATTTCAGGAAAAAATGTCCTCTAGAACAGTTTCCTCCTCCTGGTTAGGCATTCTAACTTTATTCCTTATCTTAACATTGTAATTTTGAAATGACATGCAATTCATACTTGTCCTTTTGATACCCAGATTCTCATTTTTTATTCTTACCTCTTTCCCAATTGTAAAACCTATGTTATTCAGCAGTTCCGTTTAATTTCTATTTTAATATTTTTGCTATCATCTTCATCTTCTGTTTATTAATTAAATTCTTTAATTTGCCCATTAATATTTCAATTCCCTTTAAAGGATCTTCCGGAGACAACAGCAAGTCATCTGCAAAAGTCCTTAACTTTATAAGTTTCTTTTTAAATCTTGACTCCCATGATACTCTCATCTTGGATAAGTGGTAGTAACACATCAAGTTCAGAGGTGGGATTCAGCCAGTTTGAAACAGTTTGGGAGAACCGGTAGTGGCAACCTGTGGATGGGCCGGCCCCCACCCCGGTCCCCTTGCCCAGACGCAATCCCGTCCTATATTACTGTGTTTTTGACATTGCATGCATGTGTAGATGGCGCGTGCGAGCGAATTGCCATGTTTTGTGATGCCACACATATGCGCGGGTGGTGCATGCTCACATTTCTGGTGCTGGGTGAACCGATAGCTACAGTATGTGAAGCCCACCTCTGATTAAGTTGTAGTAACACATCAAGAAGATATTGAGGAAGGCTGTTCCCATGTGTTGTGGTCCCCCAGCAGCCTGTGGACCTCGCAGTGGACAGTGAGGAGGCTGGGGAGGACAATGGGCCAGTCCTGGAGTCAGGGGAAGGCCCAGACAAGGGCTCTGCGTCAGAGGCAGAGATGGGGCCAGGGCTATCTGGGAGCGATGCGCAGACTCCGGAGCCTCCAGAGGCGGACAGCAGAGAGACAGAGGAACAGGGGGAGCCTGTTCCTAGTACACGCATGCGAAGAGCTGCCAGAAGGCAAGAGCAGCTGAAGAAAAAAGGACAAATTGGGAGTAAGACCAGAAGAAGATTGGCCACTCCCATAAGGCTTAAAAGAGCAACAATGAGCCGTTGGGTTCTTTGTAGAAAAGCAATGTTGATTCCCGTGCTTCTTGTCAGCATCTCTTGAATTTTGTGGGGGTTTTGCCAAGAAAAGCCTTTGGCAGGTTGCCAAAGACATCAAAGGTTGGTGATAAGGCCATAGGACTGGTTATTAAGAATTTTGTTTTGGACTAATTAATTCATTCTCAGCTGTTTTAATAAAATAAATTTGTTGAGGACTGAATTGTGTTTGTAATCACTACTTGGGCCTTGGTCAAAACACCATGGGCTTATTGTGGCCTGATTCCCAAATTCTTTTTTTTTTTTTTTATTTATATGCCGCCCTTCTCCGGAGACTCAGGGCAGCTTATAGTGCGTTAAGCAATAGCCTTCATACTTTTGTATATATTTATACAAAGTCAGTTTATTGCCCCCACAATCTGGGTCCTCATTTCACCTACCTTAGAAAGGATGGAAGGCTGAGTCAACCTTGAGCCTGATAGGATTTGAACTTGCAGTAATTGCAAGCAGCTGATCTTAATAACAGTGAATTAGTCCACTGCGCCACCAGGACTCTTGTATTGGATGATAGGATTAATCCATCCTTTTGGCAGAAAGTGCAGTTTAGCCAGTTGCATTTTAGGTTCATGAAAAAGAGAGCTCTGATACCAAAATTATTTAACTGACTGTTGTCTTACTTTCTGGAAGAAGGAAGAGATACAGGTGTGATTTTTTTTTTCTATATGCCAATGCAACCTGGCCAAGTCCTGAGCTGTAGGCATTTTAATGAATAGGTTTAGGGATTTGGTGTTTCATCTGAAGCAGCAATGTTTTTTTGTTTTGTTTTTTTTAGTGTTCTGGAAATATGCCATACATTTTGTTACAGAAAACTTCATCATATGACTCTGTAAGAAATAGATGTGGTCATATAGTTTTATAAGTACTTTTATTGTTCAGTGTTGTTATTTTTACCTCTGTTTAAGCTCATTCCAGCTAATTGGGGGCAGGAGGGAATAAGGGGAAAAATAAGCCCATCAAAATATAATTGGTGCTAACCTATAATTTGTTCACTCTCCCCTCCCCTCCTCATGTAGCTACTGTGACAGTTCATCTTTCTCCTCTTCCACTCTGCTTTAACTCCCAAATGGTGTCAATTATCCACAACTCTCACAGGGCCTGAACCATCTGAATAACAATTCATTAACCTTCACTTTCCTCCACTGATTAGCAACCCCCCTCCCCATCCCTAATGCTGGAGACATGTCAGAAACTCAACTAAACTTTTTAATTATGCAAATAATACAATACCCGGAGATAATTATTTTGCCAGAGACCCACAGCACCACAACTCCTGCTCTCATAGGTTTTTATATTCAGGATTTTTTTCCTCCTTTTTTGCTTTGTATTATCTGAGTACTGTCAAGGAGAATGAAGGATTTTCCACTTAAGTTTCACATCGTGATCCCCAAAGAGGCCAATCACATAGATGGGCCATTGGTTTGAGGATGTACATCAGGTTTGTTTGGAAAGGGGGGAAATGAATAAAAAAAATTGGATTCTAGTTGAAGAAGTTACCTGAAAGTAAAGATTTGAGCAGGCAAAGTGGGGACCACAGAATAAATTTTTAATTCTTTACCCGTTTCACCCCCCCCCCCCAAATTGTAACTAAGCTGTGAAGTGTTGATGAGACAGTTCCACTGAAGTCCCACTTTCAACATCATCAAGAACCCTGCCTGAGAAATAGGCTGAAGGAGTCTGGTTTCAATGAAAGGACAGGAGGAAGAAACTTCAGGATTTAAACCTTGTGATAATAGATAAATGTCTGATAGATAGATAGATAGATAGATAGATAGATAGATTCATTCTACTGCAGTGGATCTTTATCGTGTGTGTGTGTGTGTGTGTGTGTGTGTGTGTGTGTGTGTGCGCGTACCTTTAAGTCATTCTTGACTCCTGGTGACTGCCTACAAAAGTCGCTGAAGATTTCTTTGCAAGATTTCAAAAACTGTGTACCGTTGCCTTCTTTTTGGGCTGAGATGAGTGAGTGACTCAAGGTTACCCAGCTGGCTTAATCTCCAAGTAAGGACTAGAAGTCTTGGTGTCTTGACTTCTAGCCTGGTGCCCTAATCCTCTCCCAAACTGTCTCACCTTTATTATTATTTACTTGGACTACTTAACACTTGCAATAAAAGTAGTTTATTTACTGAATCAGAATGGTATATAAAGTGTTTTACCTTAAGCTCTTACAGCAGAGAGATATAGGTGCTACATTATGTCATACTCCCATGTATGAAGTTTTATATCACTCCTACCTCATTCCTTTGAAAGGTGGTGGGATTTCTCATTTTGGATACAGTATACATCTTACATTGACCATCAAGTGGCATCACATGACCAGTTTTACCCTTAATGAAACTCATATTGGTAACCATATGTTTTTCTAATGGAGTTCAGACCTTCTACTAAGAATTGATCTGATGACCTTCAACTTTAGGTAACTGTGTACAATGGATTCATTTTAGGAGATACCCAGTCCTGGTTTCCATAAAAACTGAGTATGGCTTGAATTTGTATTGAAAATTTTTGTATTGGCCAAGGATTTTCACACTTGAGACAGATTCTTACCACTGCTCACTGAAGCAAGATTGAATTTATCTAGGGCCACAGAAATTACTGAAAATATTTATGAGAAAATATATCTCAAACCAATATAAATATTGTATGTAAAAATAGGTACTTGCCAGCTGTTATTTCTTTTTAAAAAATATTATTTGTATTAAGAATTTTAATAATAAAAATAACACAAAATAAAATTAAAATGGAAGAAAAATAAAGAACAGGGAAATATAAATAAAAAAATAAAGAAGGAAAGAAAAAGAGACGAAAAAAGCAAAAAACTATTTTTAAAAAGTGATTTCCAACTTCTTTACAGCAATATCTTTCTTCTCTCTTTGAAATTACTCTATAAACTTTTTAAGGATTTTATCACTGGTATTATTTATTTATTTGTATCCCATCTTTATTATTTTTACAAATAATTCAAGGTGATGAACATATCCAACACACCTTTGTCCTCCTATTTTCCCCACAACAGCAAACCTGTGACATGGGTTGGTCCAAAGTCACCCATCCTCAATCAAACAAGACAATTTTGTATTCTTTTTTCTTAAGCAATATTCTGACATTCTTAAACCTTAACTTTAAGGACTTTAAGATGCTGTTGTAGGACCTAATCTCCATATACTCCTCCTCCCATTCCCCAAAGCTTCAACCTCCGGACAACCCCTGATCTCCGTTCCTTCCGCAAAGATCTTCCAACCACTGCACCCCGCCGCAGGGAGGTGGAGCCGGTAAGATGGTTCTGCCCCAGGCACCTGATGGAACCTGATAGGTTCCAGATGGAGCTTGGGCCATTTCCTGGGGCTCTGGCACATGCCTCGATCAGAGACCTAGTGGCCGCCTGGGACAGGGCGGCCACTGGAGCTCTGGATCGGGTCGTGACTTTGGGGCCTCTGACCCGACACCGATCTCAATTGGCTCCTTGGTTCACCGAGGAGCTGAGGGAGTTGAAGCGCTGGAAAAGACGCCTAGAGAGTAGTTGGAGGGCCAGTCATTCTGAATCTGATTGGACACTAGTAAGATCCCATATTAGGAATTACTTAGTGGTGATAAAAGCAGCAAAATGTAACTATTTCACTGCTGTTATTGCGTCATCAGATAACCGCCCGGCCGCCCTCTTTAGGGTGACCCGCTCCCTGCTCCACCAGGAAGCGCGGGAGGACCCCTTGGAGGGTAGAGCCGAGGATTTTGTTCAGTATCTGTATGATAAAATCACTCAGATTCGGGAAGATCTGGACTCTGACTGGGTAGTCTCGGGGGGAGGGACTGGGGCAGGTCTTAAGAATGTTATCTGGACTGAGTTTGATCCTGTGACCCCTGAGGAGGTGGACAGGATTCTGGGCAGGCTGAATGCGACCACTTGCTTATTGGACCCGTGTTCCTCCTGGTTAGTACTGGCTTCCCAGGAGGTGACATGCGGCTGGCTCCAGGGGATTATAACTGCTTCGTTGGGTGAGGGTGACTTTCCCGCCGCCTTGAAAGAGGCGGTGGTGAGGCCTCTCCTCAAGAAGCCTTCCCTGGACCCGGCAATGTTGGTAAATTATCATCCTGTCTCCAACCTTCGCTTCTTGGTGAAGGTTGTTGAGAGTGTGGTTGCGCAACAGCTTCCCCAGCACCTGGATGAAACGACGTATCTGGATCTGTTCTAGTCAGGCTTCAGACCTGGGTACAGCACGGAAATGGCATTGGTTGCATTGGTTGATGATCTCTGGAGGGCTCGGGACAGGGGGTGCTCCTCTGTCCTGGTCCTGTTAGATCTCCCAGCGGCTTTTGATACCATCGACCATGGTATCATGTTGCACCGGTTGGAAGAGTTGGGGGTGGGAGGCACTGTGTTGCAGTGGTTCTCTTCCTTTCTCTCCGACCGGTCGCAGTCGGTGTTGACAGGGGGGCAGAGGTCGACTCCGAGGCCCCTCATATGCGGGGTGCCACAGGGGTCGGTCCTCTCGCCCCTCCTGTTCAACATTTATGTGAAGCCGCTGGGTGAGATCATCCATGGTTTTGGGGTGAGATATCATCAGTATGCTGATGACACCCAGCTGTACATCTCCACCCCAGACCACCCCAACGATGCCCTTGAAGTGATGTCCCAGTGCCTGGAGGCCGTGCGAATCTGGATGGGGAGGAACAGGCTTAGACTCAATCCATCCAAGACCGAGTGGCTGTGGTTTCCGACGTCCCGATATAGTCAGCTGGTGCCATCGCTGACTATCAGGGGCGAAGCATTGGCCCCCGTGGAGAGGGTGCGCAACTTGGGCGTCCTCCTGGATTCACGGTTGTCTTTAGAAGAGCACCTGATGGCCGTGACCGGGAGGATTTTTCATCAGGTTTGCCTGATCCGCCAGTTGCGTCGCTTTCTGGATCGGGACTCTTTACACACGGTCACTCATGCCCTCGTCACCTCTCGCCTGGACTATTGCAATGCTCTCTACATGGGGCTCCTCTTGAGGTGCACCCAGAGGCTCCAACTGGCGCAGAGTGCGGCCGCGTGGGTGGTGATGGGAGCGACATGGCGCTCCCATGTTACACCTCTCCTGCGCGAGCTGCACTGGCTCCCGGTGGTCTTCCAGGTGTGCTTCAAGGTTTTGGTCACCACCTTTAAAGCGCTCCATGGCTTAGGACCTGGGTACCTGCGGGACCGCCTACTACCACCAATAGCCTCCCACCGACCGGTACGCTCCCACAGAGAGGGGCTCCTCCTGGTGCCGTCGGCCAAACAATGTCGACTGGTGGCCCCCAGGGGGAGAGCCTTCTCTGTGGGGGCACCCACTATCTGGAATGAGCTCCCCCCAGAGATAAGGAGGATCCCGGATCTTCGCGCCTTCTGCCGCGAGCTAAAACCCTTTTTGTTCCACCAGGCGGGCCTGGCCTAACCTTTTCCCCTCTTTTTTTGCAAAAATAATTTTGATTTTAAAATTTAAATATATTTTAATATTGGGGTTTTAATATTTTATTATTGGGATTTTAAATAATTGGGGCCACTGTTTAATTTGGTTTTATTTGGCTTTTAAATTTTGTATGTATGTATGTTTTAATTTTTGGCTGTTCACCGCCCTGAGTCCCCTCGGGGAGAAGGGCGGTATACAAATTGAATAAAATAAATAAATAAATAAATAAATAAATACCTGGCTTTTTACTCAAATTACCTGATCTAGTTGGGTTTTTTAGTTAACTGTGGGATTTTAAATTGGACTTTTAATGCTATTTAGTGATATTGTTTTTATTGTCATTTTATATTTGTGAGCCACCCCGAGTCCTTTGGAAGAAAGGCGGCATATAAATTTTAATAAAATAAAAAATAAAATAAATAAAAACCTCTCCTTACTGTTTTTACCAAGTTGTTTGGGAAATACTCTTCATCTTGAACAATATTTTTTCTCTTGTGAATCCAGTATTATCATTTTTTAAAATCTCTTGACTTAATATTTGTATTTTCTCTCTCTTTATTATCTCAGTTTTGGTTTCAAAAATTTCTGTCTTATTTTCCAAAATTTCCATCTTGACTTGAATATAATTTGGCTCTCCAGTAAATTGTCCCACAGATTTTTCAGAATTATTTTTCATCCCTCCTTTTAACACTTCATTATCTCTTTTGACAGATACATTCACATTAATGATTATGGATGCTGATGTTGGGATGTAATATTCTTTCTTAATTCCTCAAAAAACTTTTGAAATGTCTTGAGTATGATACCTTTTTCTGTCATTTTTGTAAGTTTCACTAATTTTCTAGTAACAGCCATTTCATCAAATATAGAAATAAAAATAAAAGAGGGTCTTTATCTCTCTCTCTCTCGCATACACAGAATGGTTTTTGAAATAATTAAATAATAGTACTAAAAACAATATTTTAAACAAGTCCATTTTAACTTTCTTAAGATAAATTCTTGTCAACTTTTTGCTGTTGATTTTAAATTTGTTAAATTATTATTTAATCTTTTCTTTAATCCAGAATGAAAGATAACTCACTGGGTTGTTTCCCCCTCTGCTGCTCTGAAGATCTTTTTTAGCTGTAAAACAATTGTAGTCCAAATGTATTTAAGTTATGTTTTTAGTGTCTTATATTTTTTTGAACTCTGAAATAAGCTCTTGGCCTTATTGCC
This sequence comes from Ptyas mucosa, assembly GCA_012654045.1. Taxonomy (NCBI): domain Eukaryota; kingdom Metazoa; phylum Chordata; class Lepidosauria; order Squamata; family Colubridae; genus Ptyas; species Ptyas mucosa. Next base: position 37,918,871 of record WNWU01000017.1, read on the forward strand.
ATGCACTCAAAAACTCGATTGGGCTTATATCAGGGGATGTCTTATTTTGGCGGAAACAGGGTACTTGTTGGTAAACTAGAGTAGGATAGACAGCATCAACATAAAATGGATTTGTAACTGGGTTACATACTCAACAAGCAGTCCTTAATGATACTACATCTACATGAAGGGAAATAAGTAGTGGGATACCACAAAGTTCCATCTTACGACCAGTACTCTTCAATATCTTCATAAATGACTTAAATGAGGGAATAGAAGGGGAACTCATCAAATTTGCAGCTGACACTAAATTGGCAGGAATATCCAACACCCCAGAAAACAAGCTCAGGATCCAAAAAGATCTTGACTGACTTGAACAATGGCCCCTCGGCAACAACATGAAATTTAATGTGGAGAAAAGCAAGGTTTTACACTTAGACAGGAAAAACCAAAGGTACAAATGCAGATTAAGAGGAACCTGGCTCAAAAACAGTAACTGTGAGAGGGATCTTAGAGTTCTAGTGGATGATCCCTTAAACATGAGCCAGCAGTGTGCAGCAGCAAAAAAGCTAATGCAATCCTTGGTTGTATAAACAGAGGCACAGAATCAAAATCACGTGAAATATTAGTACCACTTTATAAATCCTTAGTAAGACCACACGTGAATCTTACTGCATCCAGTTTTAGTCACCACATTACAAAAAAGATGCTGAGTCTTTGGAAAAAGTGCAAAGAAGAGCAACTAAGATGATTGCAGGAACTGAGTATGGCCAGGCAAGAGAAAAAAAGGACTAGGGGTCAGGGGTGAAATGCTACCGGTTTGCTCCGGTTCAGTAAAAAGTAAAAAATACTTTTAAAAGGTTCAAAAAAAGTTCCGACAATTGGGGGATTGTCGGAACCTTTTTTTAAAAAAAAAATTAAGCATTTTTTACTACCTATTTGCTGGAACCGGCAGTAAAAAAATGCTTTAAAAGGGGGGGGGGAAGGTTCTGAGGATCGCGTGGCATAGCTGATTGTCAATCAGCTATGTCTTGCAATCCTCGGAACCTTTTTCCCAGGTTTATTGCCAGACTATTTGTCTCTGCCATAGCATCATCCCTGCTCTTTTGGAGATGTTTTACTTTTTTTTTTTTTTACCTTGCCCAGAAACCCTCTGGGCAAGGTATTTATTACTTCCTTAAATGTTGAGAAAATTTTTGGAGACATGCATTGGGGATTGTGAAAAGTTTGATTAGTTATAGCTGCCTTTTTAATTAAACCTAATTAGAGAGTCTCAGCCTCATTTTTCAGTCTGATTTTAGAATTCTTGGCTTCAGCTATTAAAAACTCCGGTTATATAAAATATATTACATTTGACAAAGCCAGGTACAAGGTATGACTCTTCTACATTTGGATGATATTTTATATTTTATTGATTATCCAGAAATTTTTATTCCTGATATTATTTTTAATACAGTTTTGTCTATAATTTTCCAAACTTTGATAAATCAGATTTAATTTCATTGTTTTTAAATATTAACATTAACTTGTTTGTTAGATTTATATTCCATCTTTCGTTTGGGGACCTAATCAGCATTCACAAATCTCTTTCTTCTATTTTTATATTCTTGAGTTGAATGTCTTAAATTCATGATCACCTTTCTTTTAGGAAAATTCCCCAATTATGTAAAACATATTCGGGAAAGATCAGGTTTTAGACATTTTTTCCAATCTTTAATTTATGAAAACTTAACTGTAGTTTAAATATGATGTAAATCATTTTTATGTGATAAATTGTACCTCCCATAATATTGTCAACACTGATCAGTTAATTACTAATATAGATATTTTAAACCTTTTTCTGCTTTTAAAATTGACCTAGATTAATTTTAAATGTTTCTTGGCAATCTATTCAATTTAAATATTTAGAATTTAAGCTTTTTAATCCTAAGGTTATTGCATTTTCTGAAATGTCATTCTTACTGTAAGTGTTAGCTTATTCAAGGAATATGCTAAAACGATAACTTATTTTTATCATAAATAAAAAGTCATAGATGAAATTATCTATTTATTGAATTTAGGAATAGTGAACCTGAATGTCATGTTTTTGAAATTAGTGGCATATTGCTTTGATGAAAACTCTTTTCTTTAATCTTTAAATGAGGCTAACCCAATAGAATTTTGTTTCATCTGTGACACTTCAGAATATGTTTATTCAAATAGACTACAATGTGCTCTATGATCTGATAATTGCATTGTGTATCTGAACAGATTGCCTGCCATGGCCTCACATCACCATCCACATCACTTTGGTAGCTGGCTTGCAAAGTTTATTAGGAAAAGATATTTCACAGGGGCTTGCCAGTATAGCACCACGGTAACACCAATACTTTTTTCACTCCTTTTGTTTCACTAAACAATCAATCAAAGTTCTTTTGGACAGATAGTAAAATTAGTCACTGGCAACTTTGAAGTGAGAGACTAAACTATTGATTGCTCAATCCAAGATAGTCAAAGATTAGCTCAATTTCCCCGCTAAAGGTGTGGAACTCATGATGGTGGGGAAAAAAATAGGGAAATTTCCTATGGATGAACATCCATCAGAAATGATTCCTAAATGGAATGAATAATGATGCAGCAGTATTTAATGTTCTTATTAGTGACATAATTTGGTAAATGTTAACACACATCACTATTTAGGATAATGTTAGGAATGTTGACATGACTTTGGCATGACATTGTTTTAGAATGTAGTATAATAAATATGAAATATATAAATATCTTAGAAAAGCATAGAATTTATATAATTATTATATCTATGCCTTATTTTCAGCAATAATTATTAATATATTAATAAGATATATCAACCTTAGAAATGACTGTTTTTAAGAGAAGTAAATGTGAGATTTTTCAAGTGATATCCTTTAAGATTCAGTATATAATTTCAAGAAGATTTATCTATATCTCTCTTCCTGTTTTTTCTTTATACATTGGGTATTATGCTTGAAGATAATAAGACTTGGTTCATTTTGGCCATACCATGCTATAATAGTTTTAATGATTGTTTGTGTTTTTATCTTCCCCAGTTCAATATAGAAAAATATAAAAAAAGTTTTATGAAGTTATCTGTCCTTCCTTGATTCCTTATGCATGAATATGATATCAATCTATTTTATTGAATGTATTTTCAAACCAAGTAATCATCACAAATGATGATGATATTGATAATCTGAAATATTGGGCTATTTGTTTACCAACAGTAGGCATCAAAGCATAAATAGTTACCTGACTTGACTCTTCCCCAATTATTCTTAACCTATCAGAGATTGCTATGTGTATGGTAAACAGTGACTATAAGTACAATTGCAAGCCATAGCAACATGGCTTAAACAGGAATCTTGTGAAGAAAAGCCAATGTCCCTATGCAAAGCCAGCATGATCAGCAGATATATAGGCAACAGTTTTTTAAAAACAAAAACAAAAACGCTTGGCTAAATTTAAATTTGATTTACAAGTCAGTCCCTCTCTTCAGCAAACCATGGCAACTGTATCATGTGCAATGAATTTTATAGCAGAATAATACCGGCCTCCTCAAACTGTCAGGATGCTCAGGATTATTTGGGGTTAATCAATGCAAAGAAATCATCATTAATTTACTAGCCTTTTCATAGATCAAGCAAAGTCTATTGGTCACCTGTCAAGATGGAGTCAAGATGGAGCCTTTTCCTGCAAGGAATTATTTCAGCATATAATTATAGATTTGTTACCCAGCCAATTCATATCAACCAATACCAAATTCATTGCCTTTGCATATTTACTACATAAGGCAACTTCTATTGTTCTCTGTATTCCTCCGTACAAACAAACAATACTTAATCACAAAGCAAATTATTTACAACTTCACTATTTATAGCCAAAGAACTTAGGTAATTGGTTATACCTTTAAAACAAATATTTTAATTTTGGTTGTTTTCTAACTCCATCTTTATTTAAATAACCATCCCCCCCTCCCACACACACACTTTTAACCTCAACTGAGAAGACAGTGTAAACCAGGAATTGTGGAGCTGGAGATTGAGAATAATATAGAAAGGGCAATCAAAATCCTATCATAATTCAGGAAGTGTTCATCTGATTGCAGCCATAGGAATACGTTGATACACTTAGTAGTAGCAATTGCTGACTATATACCCTGTGAGCACTTTGGAAAACAATTGCCCATGCTGTCTATCCAGGGTGATTTTTCTTACTCCTTTGCTGTTTAACTGGTGTGACCTTCAAAAATCAGAATGTGGAAAGAACTTGGCTACTAACATGCAGTATATTAAAAAAGAAAACAAAAAAACAATAGTACTATGATAACTCTGTTTAATTGATTTTCCATACTGCATGCTGAGAAATAGGATTTTTGTGGGTCTTGAATAATTCAGAACTCTGATTCCTAAGGCAAAAAAATGGGCAAGAAATAAGCACACAATTATCATTGCAGTAGAGGTCAAAAGGACAAGCTGGCCTTAAGTTTGCAACATGCTGGGGCATCTGGATTCCTTGCAGATCTTGGTTGCTCAGAATATTCTCCTTTAGAAATTATTATTCCCAAAAAAAAGGTGGGGGGGGCAAGCTCTGTCAGGCAGTTTGCTGAAAAAGAAATAGACGAAGTGTTAATTTTTAAGCAAGTTTGACAAAGATTGAGTTTCATATGACAAATACTGTCAGCAAGACAGGGCTCTGTCAGTGGAAGAAGTTTAAACATTAACAATTTCTGTCAGGCTGTTGACACAACTATGGCAGACATTTCCCAAGATGCTGAGATGACTGCTGGCATTTGTCAACAATCCTGTCATAGTGACAGCAATAAGACCATGTCTGGAAATGTGACAGTTTTGGCTTTGTATTCCCCTGAGTGTTCACCCAGGTGTTCAGAGAAAGTGTGGGAAAAACCCACATTTTTGCATTGTCATTCGAACATAGGGGGGAAAAAAAACCACAGGAGGAAAATGAGCTGTCACTCCAATCCCCATGATGCGTTTCTGCTTAGCATAACTGTACTCTGTGGCCCAGGGTCCACTGGTCCATACGCTGACAGATAATTAAGAAAGCAGCAGCTTTTCTAGGCGGCTCTTCTCCATGATTTGCATTTTAGCCAGAGGCGACCAGTTATAAAAAAAACATGATGGAAAGATGGTAAGAAGGCAATTAGATGGATGGATGGCTGACTGACAGCTCTCTAGTGCTGCTATTCTAGATTCCATCATATACAGCTTAGCAATTCTCTGCAGCAACTAACTTTTGCACTTTTTAAAGTGGATAAATGAAGTTCTATATATAGAATGATATTGTCATATATTTTTTTAAAAAAAATTCTTGAAATAAACTTAAACCATTTCCATCAAAGGCTATATTCAGTAAGTGTTGCATGATTAAATAATGTCTTAAAAATAATACTTAGTTTTTCTGTTCCTTGTAAACAGTGAGCCTATGTTTTGCAGAAATTATTATTATTATCTGTTTATAGTAATATGCAGTCACAGCTGCTAACTCTTTAGTTGGTGTTGCTCTTTATATACATTGAGTTCTTCCCAAAACCTAGGATGTCGTAATGTATCTGTGTAATATATGTGCAGATCACAGCTGTGTGGCCTTTTGCAGTTGACAGATGAAATTTTGTCAATGTGAAGATTTTCTAAATGGAGTCTAATTTTTTGGGGTGTGTGTGTGTATGATATCCAGTACACCAATAACCACTGGGACCACCATGGCTGGTTTATGCTATAATCTGGCAACTTTTGATTTTCAGATCTTGATACTTTGTGATCTTCTCCAATTCTTTGTCTTCTATTGTACAATCTCTTGGTAGTGCCACATCCATTACCCACACTTTCTTTTTTCAACTACAGTTAAATCTGGTGTGTTACGAGCTCAGACTTTATCAGTTTGTATTCAGAAATCTCACAATATTTTAACCTGCCTATATTTCAACTGTATGTTCCCACCAATTATATATTGCTGGCATATGATACTTTACAGATCTTCCAGTGATTCATTTTGGCAACTGTTTTATATTGTTTATAATCAATTTGATTCTGTTATTTTCTTGCATTAGCTAAACATATGAGCTTGTCAGCATTCCAGAAAAACTCCCAGCTCCATGTAAAGACTCTGAAGCAAGCATTTTCAAAGTTCTTTTTACTAGAATAGGTAAACTGGCACATCTGGGAAAACCTCTACTGAGGGAAAACCCAGACCTCTCAGATTCAGGTTTTCCCTCAGTAAATCAAAGCCCCCAAAACCATCCTCTCACTCCTCAGTCGATCACATGGTCCAATCAACCGCCGTCCCATCTCAAGACCTCACTCCGACCACTCCTTCTCCAGATGCAGGATTGCCCTGACCTTGACTGACAGGAAGAATGCTATTATGTCTACAGACAACCCCTTTACTAAATCCCCCCTCCTAACTTCCCACACATGAGAAGGTGGCAGCATGGAAGTTTCCAGCCTAATATGGCTTCCAAAGCTGACACTACTATTTTTTCTGCTTCTCTGATAATCTGCACTTTGAATTATTTGATGATTTTTTTCAGTTCTGGCCTTCATTGCATTAGTTTGAATAGCTTTCTCTTGAGCAGCCAAAAATCAAGCCTTCAATTTCTTTTTTTAGTATTCCAGTTATAAGCCATTGCCAAATTTTAACTTTATCCACTTTTTCTCAATTGTTTGTCAAAATTAACCATATAATGCTTTTCTTTGCAAGCATTCTGATTGTGTTTTAGTATATCATTTCAATATTAATGTTTTGTTTCACGTACATTTTACTTGCATCAATGATTGTTCTTGACTGCTCCATAATCAGCCAATGCATGATTTTGATCTGTAATAATCCACTGCCTCCATTTCTGTGCGGCAGGTATAATCCATCAATATCACTACAATCATTGGCAACCTTCAGTCTCAAAAGACTATGGTATCGTGCTCTGGAAAGAGGTCCTAAAACAGCATCTAGTGTGACTAAAAAGACCAATTTGAGAATGGCAATCCCTTCCACACTGAGGGCAGATACATTCTGTCCCCTGCCAGCCCCCAGATTTCGCTGGTTCCGGGACTGCCTCTTTGCCTCAGCTTGCTGAACAAGTGTCTCTTCGAATTGGAGAAGGCCATGCTGCGTCTTTAGCTTCCAAGCTGAACAATCGGAGGTCAAGGTTTCCCTGTTGTTAATGTCCATTCCCAGGGCCTTTAGGTTCCTATCTTTATATCGCAGCTGTGCTCTCCCTCTGAGGCGCTTTCCCTGCACTAATTCTCCATACAGGAGATCTTTTGGAATCCGACCATCAGCCATTCTCACGACATACCCCAGCCAGCGTAGACATTGCTGTTTCAATAGTGTATACATGCTAGAAATTCCAGCACGTTCCAAGACTGTGCTATTTGGAACTTTGTCCTGCCAGTTGATGCCAAGAATTTGTCGGAGACAGCGCATATGAAAGGTGTTCAACTTTCTCTCCTGCCGTGCGTAGAGAGTCCAAGATTCACTGCAGTACAAGAGTGTGCTCAGGACACAGGCTCTATAGACCTGGATATTTGTATGTTCCATCAGCTTCTTATTAAGCCATGCTCTTTTTGTAAGTCTGGAAAATGTGGTGGCTGCTTTACCAATACGTTTATTCAGCTCAGTATCTAAAGAGAGAGTGTCTGACAGAGACTAGTCTGATAGTCTCTGATATAGAATATCACTACAGTGATGTAATATATAGTGAATAGTCATCAATTTTCTTGGTTTTTTTTGATCCAAACTGTTTAATTCAGCTTATGTCTAATTAATAATTCCAGCAGTGTATCGTATCACAAGTATGGCCCAGATATTGATAGCTTTGATGGTGTTTTCACCATTCAATTTTGTTTTTAACAATTTTCTCACTCTTTTTCTCATTCTCATTTCTCAGTCATGAAAAAAGAGGGCTAAAGGAAAGTTCTACTTGCAGAAGTAGAAGCAAAACTGTATTGCTACCACTAATGACGTCAGGCACACAGGAAGTAGCAGGAAAGCATATGCTAGTTCTGGAGACTCTAAGACTTGAAACAGGAAGAAGGCCTTCTTCATAACTCTAGTAATTTTCCTAGACGCTGTGGCGGTAGCAGCAGCAGCAGCACTTCTATAATTTATAACTTATTAAATTTATAAGCTGCTCATCTGACTGTTGCAGTGACTCTGGGTGGTTTACTATATGATAAAAAGGAAGAAATAAAATACTCTTCTCTTCTCTCTACTTTGTCAGCTTCCCCTAAAGTAGTGTGCTCCTATCTGGGCCCCAGCAAGCTAGCAGAATCAGGTTTTAAGGAAGGAGAGGCAGAGGAGGAGACTGCCCCAAAGGGTCTCTCTGATACACGAATTTCATATCTGGGTTGCAGACAGGCAGACAAATACTAGGCAAGAGCAAAAGCTAAGAGTTTTCTGTACTGTGTTGCTGCCATCCAGTTATCTGGAACTGTAAGCCCAGAAATAACAGTCTTACTTTGGCAATGGATGAACCCAGACATTAGGCAATGAATCTGGGTCACCATGGAAGAAATAGAACCACAAATCTGACCTGAAGCAAAGACTGAGAAAGGAAAAACATCCAGGGCATGGGACTTGCATGGCTGACTAAAAGGGTAAGGATGATACTGGTAAGTAAGAGGAAAAAAAGAGTGAGAAGTTAACCTTCTTCCTTCCAAAAAGGAACCAGACTATTTTAGAGGAGGAGGATGTTGAACATATGGCCTTGCTCCTCAATAGAAAGGCTAACATGCATTTCAAATTGCTATAAAGCTGATTGAGTTTAAGTGCCTGATGGAGTTCCATGTTACATATTATTGCCTTGTACCGATTTCAGCAACTGGTGGTATCTCCCTACACAATTGCAGGTAGAGAGAGTGATAGGTAAATCCTTCTCTCTGTTGCCATTAGGAAATAGTATAGTAATATATCTAGCACAAAAGCCCTTCTGCCTCTTCTTCTGAATTTGACAGTGTTCCTGCTAAGGTTCAGACATGCAGAGCCTGCTATTTGAATATTTCTCTCCTACTTGCTTCTTGTCAATTCTACTCATTTTATTTCACAATATAAACCCAAAAACAAAAACTGTGACACCATGACATTGCAGAAACCTGTGGATGGTTTATGTGGTATGCTGTCATTGTGCAAAGGAATTTAGGAAGGACCTTGGGGAAGGTATGAAAGAGCCATTAAGGGGGAAGCAAGGAAAGAGACACTGAGGAGGGATCTGGAGAAGTGATTACACAGCCCACATATTGAGCAAGTGTGAGGAAAAATTATTCTGCCTTGTTTTGTTTAGTATAAGAGGAGGTAGGCAGAAACCTGGTTAGGCTTTCAAAGGTCCGTTATTATATCTTACACCCCCCCCCCCAAACATAGCATTCGTGAAGTCTCTGCAGTATCTGCTTGTTGACTTGCCTTGAAGGGATGACATCAGTCTTCAAAGCTGGGAAACTAGTTATTTTAATTCAATCAATCAGAATAGAGCAGAAAGGGTCCTTGGAGGTCTTCTAGTCCAGCCCCTGATCAAGTAGGAGACCCTATACCATTTCAGATAGGTGGTTGTCCAGTCTTTTCTTAAAACCCTCTGGTGATGAAGCAGCTAAAACTTCTGAAGCAATTTGTTCCACTGGTTAATTGTTCTCACTGTTGGGAAGTTTCTCCTTAATTCCAGATTGCTTCTCTCCTTGATTAGTTTCCATCCATTGTTTCTTGTCTTGCCTTTTGGTGCTTTGGAAAATAAGTTGACACCCTCTTCTTTCTGACGGCCCCTCAAACACTGGAATATTGTGATCATGTCACTCCTAGTCCTTCTTTTCTCTAGATTATACCCAATTCCTGTAACAGTTCTTCATACGTTTTTGTCTCCAGGCCCTTAATCATCTTACTTGCTCTTTTTTGCACTTTTTCCAAAGTCTCTACATATTTTTTGTAATGTGGTGACCAAATGTGGTCTTACTAAAAATTTATAAAGTAGTACTAATACTTCACATGCTTTTGATTCTATGCCTCTTTTTATACAACCAAGGATTGTATTAGCTTTTTTGGCTGCTGCTGCACACTGCTGGCTCATGTTTAAGTTATCGTCCACTAGGACTCCAAGGTGCCTCTCACACTTACTGTTTTTGAGCCAGGTAATTTGTACTTATGTGAATCTGTACTTGTACCTTTGGTTTTTCTTGGCTACATGTAAAATCTCTGCTTTCATGTTGTTGGCTAGGCCCCATTGTTCAAGTCAGTCAAGATCTTTTTGGATCCTAAGCTTGTCTTCTGGGATGTTCGCTATTCCTGTCAGTTTAGTGCCATGTGCAAATTTGATGAGTTCCCCTTCTATTCCTTTATGTAAGTCATTTATGAAGATATTGAAACTACTGGTCGTAAGACAGAACCTTGTGGTATCCCACTGCTTACTTCCCTCCATGTCAATGTAGTACCATTAAAGACTATTTGTTGAGTACAGTTTGTCACCCATTTTTCATACTTTGTCATACTGTTAGAAGAAATATCCCTCTGGGTTCAGCTCCAAGTGGGGAAAAAGACACTGGAAACATGGAGACGGCTTGGAAAGATGGCTTAATGGTGGACAGGATCACATGGTTCGAGTTCCTGAACAGAAAAGGGCCAAGATGCTGCGAGTCCCCGGGTTTTATGCCCTCTCTGGCTTTGAACTTCCTGGGGCCCCAAAAGAGTATCCTGATTGGTTGTCAGACTCCCAGGGGGTGGGGGTCTTAGCTAGCCTTGCTGACTGATGTAATCTTCCCAGGTGCTATGTGGTGAGTTTCTGTTGCTAGATGGGTCCTATTGTGTTACAGATGATGGTCCTTTGACAAAGGATTGGGTTTCTGCCTCTGGCCCATTGACAAAAGGGGGGGGGGAGGCAGGAAGGTGGGAGCTGCTTTGTCTTTAAAACATGTTTCTCCATTTCTCATCCAGGGAAATATATTCTGCCTTTTTAATATTTCCTAAAATATTTCATTCTTCTAGGAAAGGGGTGGGTGCTAACTTCCTACAATACATTTGTTCATACTTTGTTGAATGCCTTGCTGAAGTCCACAGCATTTCACTGGTCTACTAATTTAGTCAATTTGTCAAAGAATGAAGTAAGTTTGGTTTGGCATGATCTGTTTTCAACAAACATGTGCTGGCTTCTAATTATAACTTTATTTGTTTTTAGATCTTTGCAGATCTGTTTTTTTATTATTTTTTCCAGTATCTTCACAGGTATTGATATTAGGCTGATTAGTCTGTAGTTTCCTGGATCTGTCCCCTCCCCCCCTTTTTTTGAAGACAGGAACCACATCAACCCTTTTTCAATCCTCTGGTAGTTCCCCAGTGCTCCAGGATTTTTGAAAGATATGGTGAAGTTCAAACAAGATGTAGGAATAGAAGGGAATGCCACAAAGCTTGGCATTCTGACAAATTAGCCATCGACAAATCTAGAAATAAACTACATTTGGGGCTGCTGTGGATAAAAAGCCACCACAACTCACTGCATGTCAAAGCACTGATTTTGGTGCCTACACTAGTAATGAAAGATTTGCCAGATTAAAACCAAACTCAGGGAACACCAAGAACTTATAAAGTCTAAGCTACATATAATTGCCAATATTGCAGTTATAGATATAAAAATACATTTGACCTATTCTTAAAACAAGCCAGGGAAACAGCAGACCAAATACATCACTCACTCACACAGACACACGGACACAGACACACAGAAATGTCTTTGGAGTTCTACCTCTCAAGGCTATTTAAAGAATCACCAGCCACAGTGATACAATTCCAGGAACAGGTAGACCCTGTAGGCCAAATCGACCCTCCTAATTTTGTATTCACAGACCACTTCCTGACAAGGCACAAATGCTGGGGGTGGGGGGGGGGGGAGGAAATTCGTTTGCTGTATTGGGGACCTGGAATGCTATCACAATAGCAGATTATTCTACAATTGGCATCTATTTTGTGGACGAATTAAATGACTTCCCATTGTGTCCAGCGCTTTATACACGGTGTTCTCCTGACCTTTTTCAGACATTTGTTTTCCCAATCTAAAAGGCAATTGCAGTTTCAGTCTGTCCAGAATGGTCACATTATTTTACTGATGGCTTTTCAGGGCTACTTTGCAATTCATTAGCAGTTTCCTCTTTATAGCTTCTGCCCATTCTGGTCTCCTAGTGAGTTCTTGATTATCACTTTCCCCCAAATAGAATAGATGTTGGTTTTAATAACTGACTTTATTGTATTAAAATGTTCTGTTTCTTTTTTCTTAAGAAATAGCAAAGGAAACTATGAATGAGATGAATCAAATGTCCTATTGGTGAGAACAGAAAATGTCTTATTGGTGAGAACAGAAATTGAATGATTTGTGTGAAATTAAAACATTAATCTCCTCTTATTTGGTAGATATCAATAAAAGAGAAGAAGTCCCTCACAACAAACTTTCAATTAACATTGCAAGAGACATTTGATTAATCGGACATTATTATTAAAGACCAAATGGTATGATGCATGCAATATGTCTTGTGCTGCTCTCTTTCCATTTGTTGCTTAATTTTGCAAATTGTCTGATGTGGATTGTAACCATAACATAGGCATGGAATCTTCTCCCAAATATTTTCGTTTCAAAAACCTTCAATTGCTTTCCCCCCCTTCTTCTTTAAAGCAACCTCTTCACAATGCAAAGACTATAAATATAGATGGATGCCTGTTCAGTTTTCTAAATATGCAAACTGTAGGAAACCAGGCCAGGCCAGTCAGGCCAGGCTATCAGTTTCTTTTACTAGAATAAATTTTAAATAATTGGAAAGAAATTGCATGGCAAGTTGCCTGCAAAATTACCAAATAGTGGCTAGATAGATAGATAGATAGATAGATAGATAGATAGATAGTGTGTTATTATTTTTGGGCAACAATATGAAAGCGGTTTGTCATTTTCTTTTACTGGGATGTAATTTCAGCTTCCAGTTTTGCTTACAATCTTGGCATTTCCTGGTCCTCCCTTCAAATACTTCCTCCAAGTACTAATCCTACTTAGGTTTTTTTTAAAAAAATCATCAGGAGTTGGCTAGATTTTTGCATATGAATGTCAAGAAATTACCCACTTGTTTCCAGTATTGAAAATTACTTCTCTGTCTTTCACATTTTCCTTCCACTTTCCCAATTCTTACGTGTCTTGTTTTTTCAAATTATAATCAAGAGCCAGGGCTAGCCTCTCTCTTTTTAATTGACATGAGTCATTCTAGAAAATGATAATCACCTAGAAAGCAGAATAAAAGTATAGCAAGTAAATCAATCAATCTTGGGATGCTTTTCTCATTTAAATTAGAATAAAACAAAGGAAAATTTGCAGAGATCTGACTTATTTTCTGAATTATGCATATAAATTCTAGTTCTTGAGAGCTTCAGATACAAGGAAAGCTTATTCTACATATAAATAAACAATGCCTAAAAAACAAAGAAAACGGGAAAGGGGTTTCAGAAGAAAAATAAAAAGGTCAGTTCAGCCCCTCCCTCTTTACAAAAAAAAAAAGATAAAATTGATGCAGTAAAGTTTGGGAAGTTGAACTAGGGAAGGAGAATCAGAAGGAAATCAATGTGCTTTCTGTCTATGGGACTGTTAAAGTTGGCATTTTCAGCAGGCTTAAATTCCATAATTAAAGCTCAAGGGAGATATGCAGAATGGGAACTATAATAATCAAGCCTAAAAAATCCAGCAGAGGAGAAGCTCTCATTATGAGAGAAATTCCAATAGGCTAACAATGGCAAAATGATTTATTCCTTTTCTCTCTCTCTCCCTTTTGGAATCTCATAGTGTTAACTGTGGCAGCCTGAATAAATACAGATACACAACATGCTCATCATAACGGGTTCCATACAGATGATGAATGTGAGGGTTGAGAGTATAAACCAGTAATTAGTTGTTCCTAATGGTAATCCATTTCTTGGTAAACTACTGCCATACAACTGCCCACCATCTCCCCACAATCCCATCACTGACACTAGTTGCTCTTTTGGAAGTTATATTGGACATTATGGCTTTTGCCCACTAGACTGGTGGGTTTTTATTCAGTTTTTTAAAATATATGTATTGTATGTTATAAATGTAGTAATGAAAACAAAAATATAAATAAACCTCCTGGTTGTATTGGAATACTGTGGTCTGCCTGATATATAGGCGGCACTTGTAGGCAAATTTTTAGTTATCAAAGGGATATAATCCAAGTTTAGAAAATGCCCCAAGATGGCTTGCTTGATGCACAGATTGCAATCTTTCTTGCTTTAAATATTTTACTAGACAACCTGTGACCCATTGGGTCATCGTTTCAGATATATTTTCTTACATCAACAGAGAAACAAAATGACAATGGGCGGACAACAAAGGAGTGATGGTAGAAGTAACGTCTGACTTCCTACTGGTTTCCCCATTGAGTTCCTTTATAGGAAGCCATCAGAAAGTGTTGGAAATCATTATCACAGCCTACTGTGACAACATGGTGGCATGGCAGTATAGCAGCACTAAAATAACCACTGACTTTCCCAAATTTCAATCCCATAGGAGTAGTTCTTTGAATACCCAATTGTATTTTAGGAAACTTTACTGTGATTTCGTCTTCTAAAAATAAGACATTTCTTAATAGCTATGAACAGTTCAATTTTTATTCCATGGCTAGACAAAGCACAATTTTCCTTGTATTACCTTATGAAGCATTACACATGGCTGAGAAACATGTTGTAGAAAATATAGAGTAGCAGCAATAACTGTCTCAAACAAAAGTGCTTTTGTTCTCACTACATACAGTGATATATGTAGTCAGCAGTCCTTTAAATATATTGTTAGTGTTGAGTCCTCGTGGGTACGACCTCCCTGAGCCGGATGTGTCGTCAGCAGGCCCGGATTGGTGGAGACACACAGCAACTAAAGTAGCGGGAATTGTCTAGTTACGGATTGGTTAGCGCTGTCTGACAGCTCGCTATTTAAGCAGCTGTCAGACGGCACGTCGTTGTTCTGTTCCTGCTCTTGTCGAGCACGTTCCGTTCTGTTATCAATAAAGTTATGTGTTGAGCAGCCGGGCCTCAGCGTCGTCAATCTTTGTTCCAACAGTTAGTATGTGTATTCTGCTATTATTAATATTACTATTAGCCTTTGAGTCAGGCTTGACTTCTGGTGACTGTATGGACAGGACTTGGGCAGGATTTTTGGAAGTGATTTACCCTTACCCTTTTTCTAGGTTTGAGAAAGAATGAGTGGCTCAAAGTGGCTTTGTGTCCAAAGAAGACTAGGTTTCAAGTTTTCCTGCTCCTAGTCCCGTGATGGCGAACCTATGGCATGCGTGCCACAGGTGGCATGTGGAGCCATTTCTCTGGGCACACGAGCCGTCGCCCTAGGTCAGTTCCAGTGTGCATGAGCGTGCACCTCCCAGCTGATTTTCAGGTCTCTGCCATGCATATGGGAGATGTGTGTGCATGCCCATGCTGCCCCACCCCTCCCAGGAGTCTCCACGCGGCCCGTTTTGGATGCCAGGTAAGTACAGGGCTCATGCGGAGGCTCTGGGAGGGCGAAAAACAGGCCTACCGGAATTCAAGAAACAATCCGTTTCTGGCCTCCAGAGGCTTCAGGGTGGCCTGCTAGGCCCAAAACAGGGTGTGGGGGATTGCACGCACATGCTTGGGGGGGGAGCGTGGGGGGGTGTCACACGTGCCTGCTCAGGGGGGGCAGTGCAGTGCAGGGGGATTGCATGCACATGTGCAAGAAGGTGGGGCATGTGGGGGGTATTGCATTATGGGTGTGGGCACACTCAGGCGCGCTATCATGCGCGCACACACATTTTTGGCACCCAAGGAAAAAAAGGTTAGCCATCACTGTCCTAGTCCATCACCTTAAAACTATTAAGTAAATTCCATTAAATACAGTAAGATTTCTGATTAAGTAGGAATAGGATTGCACCATATATAGTTCTGCCTGCACTTACTGAAAACTACAGATTATTTCAATTTATCAAGTTTTTAAAAACTCAGCTGAATGTATCTTCCCTACAGAAACTATAGTTAAAATATATTGCTTCATTCTGGATTTGTCTTCCTTCTAGGAGATCAAGGTGGCATAGATAGCATCCTCTCCTCAAATTTTAAAAATAATATTATGTTAATATAATATACAAATTAAAATAAAACACCAAAATTAATGTGTTCAAAAATTATTATTATTTTTTCTGGCATAGCAGAACAGCAGTGGAGGAAACAGGTGTAAAAATAGGGATGAAAACAACTTTGCTGTATGATATCAATATCAGAGCTAGTATCTGACTTTGAAATAATTCTACAATATTTTGACTATAACTTTTATCTGTTCTAAATTCTAAAACAAATTACAAAACAAATATTCCAAAGTAGAATGTATAGAACGTTTTAGAATTTAGAACAGATATAGGTTATATAGCGAGTCAAAATATTTGACCTGATTTTGAACGATTTCAAAATCGAGTACTTGCTCTGATTTCAATATTATATGGCAAGGTTGTTTTCATCCCTATTTTTACATCTGTTTGCTGCTCTGCTGTTCTGCAGTGGAACAAATAATAATAATGCAATGGTGGGATCCCCCAGTTCCCATTAGAACTAAAAGCAGCTAGTCAAATGTATAAATAGTTGTTCTCTTCAATGCACATGATGGCTGTTACAGCAGCCAAGCTTTTATTATTTGCTTTTACTATGGGAGAAACTTCTGTCTTGGATGATTTTGGACATCTTGTTATATCCTATTCTGAAATCTGTCAAACATGGAATGATCACTGGAACACTGAAGAATACTCTATGACAGGGTAAGATCAACAGCAGCCACACAGAAGATTTCCTAAGCATTTTAACTTTTCAGCTGCTTCTGTAAACATATACTTATACCTTTGTGCAATTACCGTAGTTATGTCTGTAAGTGTTTTCTTGAAATGTGGATCCTTTCAGAGCACCCTAGTTAACCAAATATCTCCAGAATATATTGCAGAGAAGGTACAACACATTTTTGTAAGGGGAAGATGCTGCATAATTTTGGCAAATATTTTTTGAGGAAGTAACAAGCAATGAGATGGATACCTGGCTCGTAATAATCTAATGCTGACTGTTTCAGTTCCAGTCTTAAACTGGAGCAGCGTAGGGTTTAAAATGTTACCACATTATTAATGGTACCATTCCTCCATTACCAAATAAGGAGCAAGTTAGCCCAGTCGAATATGAAAACTCAACTATATAATAGTTTTACCTGTTTTAGGGTGTTTTTATGAGTCAGTTGTTCATAATACAGTTTGCCACAGTGCTCCTAACAATAATTTAGAGGTTTCGTCAATGGAGTTTGACTATTCTTAGTGGCCTAGGATGTTTCTCTCTAATTTAATCTTTCCCAGCCAGATGTCTCTGGAAATGTTAAACCACAACTCTTACTCTTCTCAGTCAACAAGTAGTCCAAACTTTCTGGAGGGCCTTAACCAGTGAAAGTATCCCATAGCTCCTGAAATGGCATAAAATTAAATTTAGAGGAGGGCCACTTTTCACTTTGAATTTAGCATAGAAGCAGAGAGCTATGAATTCTTACCAGAATCACATCACTGCTTTGACACTGATAAGCAACAGCTCTCCAGAGTTTTTGCATGAAATACTTAAGTTTTATTATAGTTGCAACAATTGTAAGAATTAGAGGGCTAGAAAAAAAGAAGCTATATCATCTTGCCATCAATCAGAAATGACTCAAGATTTTAGGAGGAAATAACAACTTGCTATAGATTACAAGTAGTCCTTGATTTAGCAATCGTTTGAAGTTACAACGGTATCAAAAAAATGACTTATGATCATTTTTGACCCCTACGACCATTGCAGCATTCCCATAGTCCTGTGATCAAAATTTGGGTACTTGGCAACTGGTTCATATTTTTAATGGTTGCAGTGTCCTGAGATCATGTGATTACCTTTTGCCACCATCGGATAAGCAAAGTCAATGTGGAAACCAGATTCACCTAACAACCATGCTACTAACTAACAGGTATGTCTTGTGCGCCAGTTGCACCCTTTCCTAGACCGGGATGCTCTTGCCACGGTCACCCATGCCCTTGTCACGTCTCGGCTAGACTACTGCAATGCCCTCTACATGGGGCTGCCCTTGAGATGCACCCGGAGACTACAGTTAGTCCAGAATGCAGCCGCACGGGTTGTTACAGGAGCTTCTCGATACTCCTGTGTGACACCTCTCCTGCGCGAGCTGCACTGGCTGCCTGTGGCTCTCCGGGTTCGTTTCAAGGTGCTGGTGTTAACCTATAAAGCCCTACATGGCTTAGGCGCAGGGTATCTGCAGGATCACCTCCTGCCCTCCTCCCACCGTCTGGTGCGCTCGCACAGAGTGGGCCTCCTCAGGGTCCTGTCAGCCAGACAGTGTCGGCTGGCGGCCCCCAGGGGGAAGGCATTTTCTGTTGGAGCACCGACCCTCTGGAATGAGCTGCCCACCAGCCTCAGGATAGCCCCAGACCTCCTCTCCTTCCACCGCGAATTAAAGATGTGGTTTTTTCGCCATATGAGCTGAACCCGTGGGGGAAATTCAAATATTTAATTATTTTAATTTGATTTTAATTCATTTTTAAACTGTTTTTAACTGTTTATGTAATTTCTTTGCTATTCTTTTAAGCCACCCTGAGTCCTATGGGAGAAGGGCGGCATATAAAGTACATAAAATAAATAAATAAATAACTGAACAACTACAGAGATTCATTTAACATCCGTGGCAAGAAAGGTTGTAAAATGGGGCAAAACTCACTTAACAAATGTGTCACTCAGCAACATACTTTTAGGACTCAATTGTGGTCGTAAGTTGAGGACTACCTGTATAACACAGACTTTTTAGGGTTTTTAAAATCTTGGCCCTTGAATGAAAATAGTTACTTTAGCAATAGCACTTATTCACATTGCTTTACAGCCCTTTTTAAGCAGTTTACAGAGTCAGCATATTGCCCCCCAAAATCTGGGTCCTCATTTTACCGACCTCAGAAAGAGGGAAGGCTGAGTCAACCTTGAGTCGATGAGAATCGAATTGCCAAACTGCAGGCAGCTGGCAGTCAACAGAAGTAGCTTACAGTACTGCATTCTAACCACTGTGTCACAATGGCTCATACTTTAGCATAAATGGTAGTAGGACCAGTGGTGAAATCCAAATTTTTTACTACTGGTTCTATGGGCGTGGCTTGGTAGGCATAGTGTGGCTTGGTGGGTGTGGCTTGGTGGGTGTGGCAGGAGAAGGATACTGCAAAATCTCCATTCCCACCCCATTCTGGGGCCAGACAGAGTTGGTATTTGCCAGTTCTTCAAAGTACTCAAAATTTCTGCTACCGGTTCTCCAAACTGCTCAAAATTTCCGCTACCAGTTCTCCAGAACCTGTCAGAACCTGCTGGATTTCACCCCTGATTTGGACTAACTGTGAATTAGCTTTCTGGTCATCAGAAGTTGGGCTTAATGCAGGGGTGGGTTCTACTTATCTTTACTATCGGTTCGCATCGCTTCCTGCCACAACAAATGCTTTCTTGTGGTTGTCATGCAACAAGAGGAAGGGGGTGTCTTCAAGTTACATCTAGATGTTCTCTCTGAGATTTCTTTGTTGACCTTGATGTGCCGTTGAGCCCATCTGCAAACAAGAGAGGGGGAAGTTGCGTATGAGCTTGTTGGCCTTGCTTGTCTTCCTGCATGTGGATGGAGATGATTGTTACAAGGGAGATTGTGTGAATCTTGGGAAAGAATAATTGAACAATTAAGGGACAAGTTTCAGAAAAGATTATGTAATCCTGTGAAAGAAAAGAAAAGAATGTTAAAATAACTTTGTCTTGATTTTGTTTAGTGTAAGATGGAGCAAAGAGGAACTCAGACAGGCTTTCAAAATGTTATATTTTACAACATGCATCCTCAAACTAATGGCCCGCCGAAGCCATTAATCCAGCCCGTGCAGGACCACGAGGCTGCCCCGCCCACATTGCCCCACCCACCCTTCAGCCAAGAGCAGGACTTACCTTCATGAGCTCTGCAAGCTGGAACTGAAAGGTAAGGCCAACAATTTTTGCCTGCAGAATGCTGCTGGAGGTGGAGGAAGTGAAAAACAGGGTGCACAGATGCCCCAGGAGGCCAAAAAATGGGCAAAAACTGCCTGGTTTTCACCTCCCCTGCCTCCAGAAGATAGATAGATAGATAGATAGAGAGAGAGAGAGAGACAGAAAGAGAGAGAGAGAGAGAGAGAGAGAGAGAGAACACACACACACACACACACACACACACACACAGAGACTTGATTGTAAGCTCCTTGGAACTGAGAAGAATTGCTGCAAAACTGAGTTTTCTGAAGTGGACCACTAGACTCCTAAACAACTGAAAAATTGATCTAGTAAAAAGAAAAGTCAACCAAAAGAGCAACATGCAAACAACAGCAAATAAAAGACCCCCAGGAGCAAAACAAATTAAAATTTAATTTATGTGCATTGTTTAATGGACTGTTAAATTGGCCACACCCACCTAGTCACATGACCTAGCCATCCCCCCCAGTCACATGACCACCT
Source organism: Ptyas mucosa (assembly GCA_012654045.1). Taxonomy (NCBI): domain Eukaryota; kingdom Metazoa; phylum Chordata; class Lepidosauria; order Squamata; family Colubridae; genus Ptyas; species Ptyas mucosa. The sequence goes on from WNWU01000017.1 coordinate 37,939,430, forward strand.
AGCCACTCCCGCCCAGCTGGTCTGGCCCTCCAACAGTCTGAGGGACCATGAATTGGCCCCCTGTTTAAAAAGTTTGAGGACCCCTGTCTTACAACAATAATGAGCATTCTTGGAACTCATGTCCGTTGGTCTTAGCTAATTCTGAGGGCTGACCTAGGCTCAGTTTCCTCTACTCATGAATAATAATAATAATAATAATAATAATAATAATAATAATAATATTACACTGGCAGCAACCCGTATGAATCATTAGCACCAGTCAATAGTATTTGTGATGCATTTTTGAATGTTCAGTTGACTGAGTTTCATGTTTAATGAATTAAATAAATAAACAAACAACAACAACAACAACACACATACCTGACATAACAATAATTTTAAAGATGCATTATTGCTGTCGCCTTATTGTCTGGTTAGCACTGTAGAGTATCATTGCTGATGGTCTCAGGAAATTTTTGTCATCGGCTATGTTGATTGGGCTTGTAATTTGTTGCTTTGTACAATCTGTTGCAGATTTTACCTGAATCAACAGATAACTTTGACGTGCCTATTGACTATTTGATGTTGATTTATATACACATTGCAACCCCCACTGAGGATTCCCTAGTTTTAATTGAGTTCTAAAATGATGTCAAAAACTGAAACATGTAATTAATCTTTTAAAGCAACTGACAATGATTCTATAGTATTGTGTTGGCTAATTAGCAAGGTACTGCTAACATTACAAAGTTAAATAAGTAAATAAATAAATAGTATAGCTATTTCAAAATGCCCTTCTTTGCCAAAGTAAATTATTCTTTCCTTCTGCTTATGAACAAATGTTTAATTAGAAGGAAGGCAGAGAGAAATAATCTATTGTAGTTGTAAAATTCTACTGATTTCATTGTGAGTCATAAATAAATATTATGCATTAGTTGTAGATGCAATATATGTCTGGCATACAGTTCTGCAGACTGCCAGACAAGAATGAATTAAACGAGAACATTTAGTCTGACTTTCTCTCTCTATCTTGAGACTGCCAGAGAAAATGTGCCAGGCAATGTAAATCCAGGTCTACGTTTATGCTAATTTATGCTTTGTGTGATACATTTGTCCACTTTAAGCAGAACACAGCATTTGATATATGGCACATAAAGTCTGAAACAATGTAAGAACACTAGGTGGCATTGTTATTACAATGTTTTAAAAAAGCTTACACTTGCCATTGCTCCCAGGTACTGTATGCTATATTTTAAACCTGAAATAAGAGTTGTTAGGCTGCATAGAAATTAAAACAGACACCATTTTCCCATTTTCAGCAGCTAAATTTCAGAAAATTAGAAGTAACATGGATAGAGAAATTGTTATAATTGTTTCTGCAAGAAACCAGGACAGAGCACTTTTAGGACACAGAAGGAATAGTTATCAAAGAATGAGACAATATGAAGCTTGGAGGAATCAGAATCAGAAAAATCCTAAAAGGATGGAATGTAATTTATGTGAATTGTTAAAGATTAATAATAGAAATTTATAGATAGATAGATAGATAGATAGATAGATAGATAGATAGATAGATATGGATCGAT
>WNWU01000017.1:37941094-37968661 GCA_012654045.1 Ptyas mucosa
GTGAGTCTTGGTTTTAGTTGAAAATAGAATTAGATATCAGACTGAGCATGATCTTAACAAAACATAACTACTTAAAGCCTAATATAATCTTTGTCTGTATGAACAGAGCAGAGCACCCTTACAGTAAATCTCTTTTCTTTTGTTTTTTTTTGCAATCACTTACATTTTCTGTTTTGTGAAGTCCCTTTTACAGTGTTTCCCACCAACATTTGTTGTACCATAGCTTTCATTTAAGTTTTTAATATGACATTAAGGAGGCTGTATTATACAGTACACAGTTACACATGGAGAGATCCCATTGCATTAATTGTAGCTTATCTATTCATATCCAAGAAGATCGTTGCATTATAGGACTAGCGAGTCCAAACAATCCTTGGTGCACTGTGATTTAATGCTATAAACATGGTTCTACAAACAAAATTTTATTTTAAGAAAACAAAAGGCAGAGAGGAAAAGCAGAAACAGGACAGCTAACATAATCACTATCATTACCATTGTTGTGGCTTGTCGCACATTCAGCCAGATGTTCAGACTGGATATTATTGCCCTTTTGGAATTCCAATTATTTGCAGTTTGTTTGTAAATGATTATTACACAATCATCTTAAACATTGGCTTACTGAATACATGCATACTTTAGGAAATAGCCTAAATGTTTCAAAGAGCTACAAGCGGTCAGTTTAAAACATTATAGTTTTTTTTTAAAAAAAACCAAACAAACCCTAAATTCTGAATGCAAGGATGAAAAGAAATGCCCCATATTCACCCGGGAGCTTCTTGTTATAAATGTTGATAACTCATCTCTGAAAGCATACCTACTATTAGTGTATTTCCTTTCTCTCGTGTTAAAAATCCCCTGAGATAGACTGTGGTTGATGAGTGTATTTGGTGTATTATATGAACAAAGGAAACTAACTTAGGTTCTTTCATATTTTTTTTTTAAAAGATAGATTTCCCCCTCCCCCGCTTTCTCCTGGTGATAGCCTTTTTCTTTACTGGTCTATTGCTTTCCTATTGCTTTCATACTCCAAGTTGTAAATGTTAATTTAAATTCACTTTGATGTTTCTTTATCCAACTCCCTAAAGGAAAATGAAAACAAAGAAGTGGTTATCAAAAGAAAGGTAAAATATGCATTTGGAACCCATGACTTGTGGTGCTTGCATGTCTCCTGTTGCTTCTTTCCACCTCCCCCACTTCGTTATTCAGCATCTGGAAGATGAGCACGGACAAGCAAGCCATTAGGCTACTGGGCTCTCTATGCAATTTCTAGTAAGCCAAAACTATTCTTTGTTCTTATTTTCCCTGTTCTGCCTGCCAGATTCACATGTACCCTGATTCCCCGAAAATAGGACCCAACCGGAAAATAAGTCCTAGCATGATTTTTCAGAATGCTCGTAATATAAGCCCTACCCCCCCCAAATAAGCTCCAGTTAAGATTGTCAGCCAGATGGATGCATTTAGTACCGTATTTCACTGAAAATAAGACCTAACCAGAAAATAAGCCCTAAAGCCTCTTTTGGAGCAAAAATTAATATAAGACCTGGTCTTATTTTTGGGGAAACATGGTGTATCTGTCTAGATTCTGTCACTGTTCTTGAGCCACTTTTTATCTTGACCATTATGATATTGTGTTTTGCTTCCTCTCCACAGAAAAGTCAGAAGGCTTCCACAAACTGTCCCCTTTTATTTAAAGTCCTTCAGTGGATTTCCTGGTCTTTCAGCTTCACTTCCAAGCTTCTACTGTAGCTTAGCCCTTTTATAAATTTTATTCTCTGGCCTACAGTTTGATTTCCTTATTTTCAAGTGATTGCTTTTTCTTAATCTCTTTTTTTTTTCCTTCAGAGATATTTCTCTGCTATAAGACTTTGCTCTTTTATGGTTGTTACCATTTCCACACCATTTGTGATTAGCTTTCCCTCTTTTGAGCTACATACTACTTTGTTCTATTCCAACTGCCCTACACTTTCATTCCTCTGTTTTTATTCATCTTCCCATTTCCATCCCTACTGACTGAATTTCAGGAGAATTGCCCTTTCTATCTTTCAATCATACGCAGCTTCCAGTTTCCAGTAAATTCTCCTTCTCCTTACATCTTCATGATTCAAACATCACTAACTTAATGATCTTGATTAGTTCTAAAAAAAAAAAAGAAAATACAAGAATACAATACAAAAATACAAGAAAATACAATTTCTCTAAATTTGTATCCAGCCTCTTTGGAAGTTTTACTTTCTTGTCTGTCCACTTTTCAAAGGCATCACCAAATGTAGACATTCTTACAAACACATGGTACAATTGTAGATTTATATAGTTCTAGATTTTGGATTGTTTTGGACTAATATTATCAAATAATTCACATTAAGATTAGGTCTATAACCCAACCCCCTTCATACACGTTTCTTTTACTGCATTGAAATTACCAAATATTCTGCGTCTCTGTCTCTACAGTTTAGTATAGAGTCTCAAGCTAACATTTTCAAATCCATACAATCTAATACATTGCAACCACCACTTCAGAGGTGGGCTGCTGCCAGTTTGCACCAGTTCGGGGCAAATCCCACCACTTGCTAGTCCCGTCCCTGCTCATTTTTTTGGCCTGTTTTAGGCTGGTTTTGGTGGCTTTTTGGCCATTTTCAGGCAGTTTTTCGGGCCATTTATGGCCTGAAAAATGGCCCCAAAATCAGTCTGAAAGTGACCCAAAAATGGCCTGAAAATGACCCCAAAACAGCTAAAAAGGGCCCCCAAAACAGCCTGAAAACGGCCCGAAAACAGGCTGAAAAATGGGCAGGGTGGGGTCAGCCAGTGGTGGGATTAGCCTCAACCGGCTGAATCCTACCTTTGTCTTTGAGGCAAGTGATCAGGAGGCGGGGCTGGGTGTGATGAGTGATATCACCCACCCAGTCACATGACCAACCAGCCATGCCTACCCACCCAGAGAACCGGTTATTCAGGTCCCACCACTGCACCACTTATTTTACATTACTGGCTGTTAGAACAACTTCCACTCCCTCTATAATAAAATTCCTAATTTCCAAGAGGAAGATAGTGAAATTTCGTTTAAAATATTTTATAGCAAAAAAATTACTGGTTGGTTTACATCTAAAGAAATAATAAATACAAACATAAAACAACAATAAAACTAAAAAAATAGAAACATAGAAACTACGCTTCCCTGATATAACCCATATTCTCATCTCACTTTAATCTCACTCTATTCCAGTGCTTTGGGGAAGAACCAGGCCTTAACCACTCTCCTAGAGATTAAAAGGTGGCTGCCTGTTGGATCTCAGAGTGAGGGAGTTCCATAGGACACAGACTGCAGTGGAGAAGACATGCCTCCAAGGAGCTCAAGATGGCAATGTTTAAAGGAAGGGACCTGGAGTGTGTGTGCCTTCAGAGATCTATCCCAAAGATCCTTTTTCAAGAGGCAAATGGACTTTCTGATTTTTTTTTGAAGATGTTTTGCTACATATTACATTTGTACTTCAAGGAGTATAAATCCTTTCATTCTCCACCATCCAGTCACAGCTGAAGAAACTTATTGGATGAGAAGCGAAACATCTTCAAAGAAAAACCAGAAAGTCCTCTTGAAAAAGGATCTTTGGGACAACCATGACCTGGATGACTGAGAATCCCCATAGACCTTCAGAGAACTAGGTAACTAGATCTCATGGGCTCTGCCTATTGGGACTTCTTTCTTCTATCTACTGTGACCTGTGTATTGAACCTACCTACTTCATTTACCATTAGCTGCCCTTTTCAGAGGGCAGATATTACTAGGTTTTTTTTAATGGAAAAAGAATATTATGTAACAACAAAACATGAACAGAATAAAAATCATGGAGTTTTAACTTAAAGCTATGAAAATCTCCTGGTTGAAACTTTCAAGAACCATTGACAACTAATTTCTCGCAACTTGATATCCTCTGAAGTTATTGGACTAAAATTCCCAAAGTTCTTAGTCATTAAGCTTGCATTCCATTCACAAAATTGTTCTTTGGATTTATAATTAGTGCTTGCTTAATATATTTTGTGCAATTGGAGAATATGAATTTGGTTTAGATTAATTTAGATTAGTATTTCCCTTGTCTTTGATATTGTATTTCTGATGCAGATATATTATCAAAATATTTAGATGGCTGATAAAATAATTTATTTTAGCAAAGTACAGTATTCAAAATCCTGCAAAAGAGCCTCTTTTGAAGAAATGTGTTTCTTCTTTTTTAAACACAAGCATTTACCATGTTAGTACTCCACAGGTGATAGGAACAAGATGCTTCTTTCTTGGAAAAGTCAAATGTCATTTAGGGGTGTATATAGAAAACCTCCAACCAAAATGTTCTGATGCCAAAGCATAGGATAAAATACAGATCATTTGGTCTTGATCTGAACTGAAGCACCTGGTGAGGAATTTTGATAGGAGAGCAAAATACGAAAGAGTAGGGCAAGTAATGTTGAAAAGACATTGATCAGGAAAAATTTAAAATACCTGAGAGAACTGCAGCATATCTGGTTGATCAACATGGCAGAATGAATTATTCAAAGTAACAGGACAGAGAAAAGTTATGTCATTTATTTTGACAGAAATGATAACATCAAATAAAATTTAAGCAGTTAAACATTTGTGACAAAAATAAATAGCTCAAAAGGAAATGAAATCCTCCATTTGAGAGCTGACTATAAGACATTTTTCACACCATAGTGCCTTTCTTCATATCTGATTGTAGAGCTTCCAGATCTTTCATTTCAAGATACAACCCTGTCCAAAGGAAGTGTGATGATTTGTCTTATGCCTCAACTTTAACATCTATGCATAATGTCATAGATTTAGATTAGATTATCATCAATATGCTGTTCTTCAAATTTCTCTCTGATTTTCTTATTCTCAAAAGGCTGAAGAAATCAACTAATCAACCAATTACCAACTGCCAGCCTTTCAAGATAGACCAGACTTGGAAATCAAAGACATGGAAACGAATGCTACTTTTTATTATAAGGCTTTAGTAACTTTAATGTTATTTGGGAACCAAGACCAGTTTAAATTTGAGATATTGATCTTAAGATTTCTGAATTGCTTTCTAAACCTACCTGAACTCATATTCATTTTGGAGGCTTTGCTCTCTAGAAATGATTTCTTCTTGATGACAACATTGAAATTCTGGAAAGACTTATCGTAACTTGGGAACTTTATCAAGTTTCCCTTTCCTATTTCTACATAAAATAAAATCAGAAGCTATTTCTCAATAGAAAGACCACCAAATAAAACAGTTTATGTTGCCATCATAACCAAATCCTTTTTTCCCCAGCTATGGGAAATAGTATAAATTTCTATTTATACTTGTTAGTTTTCCCAGCCTATCATTATCTATATTAACAAAAGTCATTGAACTCTTTCAGATTCTTTAACCTTAAAGGGAAGATTCTAATTCCCATTTTTATATTCATTCATTTTTATGTTTGAAATAGAAAAAAAAAAGAAGAAACATAGAATTTACTGTAGTTTGAAGATTGAATAATTGTGTAGTTATAGAATTGGCTTGTAAGAACTGTATGTGTAATATAAACTATAATAGGATGTATCTAATATAAAAAATTGAATCTGTTAATGTATTAGTATTTTATTGTGTCAGAAGTCAACTTTTTTCTCCTTTAAAAAAAAATCCTGCACATCTTTCCCTCTCTCATTTTTTTCAATCTTTATTTTCATTGTATTTTATGTTATAGTAAATCTCAATAAAAAGTAAAAGGAAAAAACAAAACAGAACTGACAACATATGACACCATGCTACCATATGTTGTAGGAATCTCTTCCTTTGCTTCCCTTGCAACTTTAAGGATCCTAAAGGACTGAAGAACTGAAGAAACTTCTTGGATAAGAAGTGAAATGTTTTCAAGGAAAAACCCCAAGAAAGTCCAGTTGCCCTTTTAAAAAATAGTTTTGGGACAATCATGACGTGGATGATTGAGAATCTCTGAAAAAGGCATAGATTAATCCTAAAGGATCTTTTTTCAGTAGTGGATACTTGGTTTTAGAGAGTCCCCAGCAATGCTTCTGAGATACTTTACAAGCAGCAGCAGTGCTTCCCATGGAAGTTAAGGACTACCTTCATAATAATCATAGCCAATCAATCATATACAACTGATTTGCAATGGGATATAGTAAGGAGCTGGATTCCTAGGAGGGAGGGTCTGCATTCCAGGGGAGTCAGAGTGTACTAAGATTAGATGATACATATGAGAGAAAGTGGGTGAAGGCAGCCTGTCTTAAAGAGTTCACAAAGTGTATTGTAGTTGCAGATAGAAGAGTCTGGCAAGATTTTGTCTATAAGTGTGTCTATAAGCAAGCGTCACCACATGCCTTCCTTGATTTTGGGCCTGACAGATTGCAGTGGTGGCACATAGTCTTTTGGGTTGTTGTTATCCCTCTGATCTAGCTTCTGCAACAGAAGAGACCCAGTCCATTTTTATTTCAGCAATTTTTAATCTAAAGTCATCATCTGTGTTTTAAACTACATGTGGATAATGCATTATGATTTTTGCTCTTTTACTGTGCCGGGTATTTGTTTTAACATGATGTATTTTATGTCTTATGCCTGCTCCATTTCAATCAAGATATTTTAAAGACCTTGGGGGGCTATTTTTAAGGACTCCAAAGTAACATATGGCATCTTTTTATATAATATATAATGTGATCATATTGCATGGTGAATAATTTTGTTGGTCACTTGGGAAGGATTCACAGGGAAAAGTGGTGTCTTAAAAGAAGTAAAGTCAGTGTAATGTATCACATTATCTTATGTTATATAAAGCATTCCTCAAATAACGGTTGGTTCTACATTCACAATATGCATGGGTTTTGCAAACAGCTTTCCTGTCTGCCACTAATAGAATAACAGTGAAGTTAGATATAAACATGGGGAAAGATGACAAATTCTATTTCTATTTTTCCATTCTTCTGCTTTTCTGGATTTCCACAATAGAGTGGTTGCCCCCACCCCCAAAATATGGATAGACATTCATATGAGCCACTATTAGTAAAGTAACATGGAAATGTCAGTAATAAATAAAAAATAAATCTATATTATTGTGTCCATATCTAATATTCACATTTTCATATGCAATTCTATATACTAAAGTAAAATTTCCCTAAACTAATTCATTTTGAACATGAGCATATGTAGCTTGTCTGTGTACTAAAGTTTTCTTTAGTAGGTGATTTTAAAAATCAGCAGTGCATCACAAACATTAGAGAAATGTGAATTGCAAAGTCAAGCTGTGAGATATATATATGTGTGTGTGTGTGTGTGTGTTTCTCTTTAGCCAGGTTCTTCCTACGTAAACCAAGATTTTATGCAGCCCTAGTTCAGTGAAATTACAATCCACTATTTTTTAGGCTTTTTTTCTTCTGGCAGCCAGCAGACCCTTTGCTGCCTATTGGGAGACTAAGATAGATCTATTTCGGCCTTATAAAGCCTCATCAGTTAGCCACACCCTCATCTCATGTATCCTCCCTGTAAAGGTACAATATTTGTACCTCCTTTCATAAAACCTAAGGAAGAAAGAAAGAAAAACAAATATTGTACTTTTACAGGGAGGATACATGAGATGAGGGTGTGGCTAACTGATGAGGCTTTATAAGGCCGAAATAGATCTATCTTAGTCTCCCAATAGGCAGCAAAGGGTCTGCTGGCTGCCAGAAGAAAAAAAGCCTAAAAAATAGTGGATTGTGATTTCACTGAACTAGGGCTGCATAAAATCTTGGTTTACGTAGGAAGAACTTGGCTAAAGAGAAACACACATAAAACCTACGAAAAAGAAAGAAAAACATGTATGTATGGATAGATAGATAGATAGATAGATAGATAGATAGATAGATAGATAGATCTCGTATCTTTATATAGATTGGCTATGTATTTATTCAGACAATTATAAAAACCATGAATGAATTTCTTTATATATCCATTTGCTAGCGCATCCCCGAATGGAGCTAAACTGTAATATCATATAACTAGGATGCTCAAAATGGTTCTGCTACGTTCCAGTACATAAATCAAATGATTATGATTGTTCTCAATATAATTTTTATTTTCTCGGGGGAATCTGGGAATAAAAGAAAGATAAATCTTAATCCATATCTAGTACTCTCTTCAGTTTATGTAACTGAGGTTTACTTAATATATTATGTAACAGTAGGCATCTATTTGGTGGGAACATTTAATTTCTTGCAGTGTGTAACACAACATTTGAAGTGCAGATGAAATTCACCCCCACTATAATGCTGCTATTTCTTTATCTATCTATCTATCTATCTATCTATCTATCTATCTACCTACCTACCTACCTACCATCTCATAGTTATCCTAATTTTCCAGTATGCTCAAAAGAGGAATACTATGGTTGACATCGCCTTGATAAAATGAAGATTTCCACAACCAGCTAACTTCTAATAAAATCTCCTGCAGATACAACTGTAATGCTATACATGAAGTAAGCTGTATTAAAGTGGCAAACACGTTAGCTATTAATAAAAGATCTTTAGCTGGTTAAAACACAACCTTCGGATTTTAAACAGTACTGCAAACAATCTTGCAAATTCTGCATTACAGTTTAAACTGCCAATTGGAAATAGGATGCCCGTCACAGAAAAATATGTTTTCCTTTCTCCCTGACTTTGGATCTGCTAACCCAGCACTACCAAAAGGAGCAAATGACAGCTTTGCTACCACTTCATTCTCTTGCCAGAGGAAGGAGGCTCTGTCAATTATCCAGGTGAGCTCATAACTTCTATTGTAAAAAAAAAAAAAAGTTTCCACAATTAGGTATTAGCATTTCCTCTCCGTGCAGCACACAGCACTGGAACATACACATGAGAAATTCTGCTCACTCGTTTTTGAACATTCTCAAAATATTATAAGGCAGGAAGCCATTTTGGATGTTCTTTAAAAGTTTTTTGAAGATACCTTTTCAGCTGCAAGGAGAATAATTTTGTATTGGTCTTATTTATCATGATTGCATTGTTAGAATAATAAATCAGGGCATGTCTCTGTGTAAATACACCACCATAGGTGAATGGCGTTGCTCAGAGTGTGGTGTTTGTAGGTCAAAGAGTTTGAAGATCAGTGTTTGAGTGGGTCAGGCAATTTTAAAGGAATCACTTAAAAAAAAAATCTTTTTCAAAATGTGAAGCACATTATACAGCTCTGTCGCTTATGGTTCTCCCAGTTTTCATTAAAACATTTAGTGTTCTTGTCCTTTTCGGAATCATAAATTCTGCTAGCTTTACACGCCAAACTGATTTAAAGCAGTTGCTCAATCAAAAGAAAGCAATGATTTTAGATTTTAGTGCTCTGTAATGTTCTGAAACCAGCCATAATCGCCTTTGATGGACAAACTCTGACTCCGACACCCCCCACCCCTTGGATCTGGATCATCAGGCTTTCTTCTGTTATGAGGAGCATCATCATCAGCTTTTAAAAATGGGCTCATAGATGGTCCGAGCATAATTTATGTGAAACCCCTTGAATTACTTTCTTGTGTGTGCATTAGGCTGGGGGTGCAAATTCCAAACGTACGAACAAAGTCAATGGAGCTTATTTTTGCTGCTTAGATGGCTTTGGAACTGCAATCGGCAGGCAGGCAGGCGTGGGTTCTGCATAATTCAGTGGAGTGCATTTTCAGAATATGCAAAAGGATCCATTCAGCATCCCTTTCCTCAGTGCTTAAAAATAGGGATGATAAAAATCACTCACAGGTTTTCTCTCAGAACATAAAAACAGCCTTACAAAAGACAATTTTGCATTTATGGCAGAATAATTTTCATTTTAATTTTGGGATAGCTGCATTGGATTGTATTTTATATTCCCCTCCTTTAAAAAAAAACCCTTCCTCAATATAAAGTGGTGGAACTTTTTTCATGTTTGCTTTGCCCTGCCAGATGCCTTCTTCTGACCCTCCCCACCTGCTACTTTTCCTAAAAAAGAGACTGAGGCTAGAACCTGTCAGACTTGGGATGTAGCTAGATAGCTGTATTACAGTTCACTAATCCAGCAGAAAACTACGGGGGCATAATCATTGTTGCCCTGATGGCCAAACCTTATTTTGCCATAATAACAAGGATTATGAAGCAGCTCAAAGAAACCATCGGTAGAGTACTCTGAGCTACCATTCCAATGCTTCTTTCAAGTGTGCCCTACTTGTATGTTCTCCTTGGAGCTGGAGAGATGGGACTGAGTGAGTGTGGTCAAGGTATTTTGGACAAAAGATTCAGCCTCTGTCAAGTTGCCTGATTGACGAACCAAAGGAACAGAGGGAGGAAATTGGAGGAAGCAGTTCCCTCCCATTTCACCCTGTGTTCCTCTATGCTTGTCAAACAGGCTACTCTTGGACACAAGTAGTTTGACTAAAAGGCCAGAGGTGCCTAACTATGAGTTGTGCGGATCCTTAGGTAGATTTCCTTCTTCACCTTAATGCTTGTAACCTGCAGCTGAGCTAGCTCTGGAGGTGGAGTTAGCAAAAAAACCAAAACAAAATCCCAAACCTTGTTGGGGAATAGTCTGGCAGACAAGTCACAGGCTCTGAGGATGTGAGCTTCATCCCTTGCCCCACTCCACACCTTGGCTGTCACCTGGGAACAGATGAGATGGAGGGCAATGGGGTAAAGTGAGAAGGGAGCCATCATTATAGACAGCCTCTGTTTGGCTGCAAAGTGGTAACAGTAGCTAGCAGAGTTAGCCTGTGGACTAGGCACAATGGCGTAGGAAAAGGCAAAATGGCATCCCTGCCAACTAATAATAACCATAAAAAGTACAGCTGTATGAAACTGCTTGCCATCAGAAGCAACAGAAAAATGTACCCTGGTGTCAGAACTGCAACAGAGCAGATGGCAAAACCTAGCTCTTTTTCCCAATTTCAGTTGACTGGTGCAACATAGGACTGGCTCGCTTTCAAAATGGCACCGGACCCCTGTACATTGGAGTGGGCAGCCATAATAAAGCTAAACAACAGTAGCAACAGCCCGTATAAGACTTGGAGCAGTGGCCAGGCATTAGAGTGGCAGATGCCTTAATGGAAGCTAGGTGTCAGGTTTCTCCTGAGGCTGAAGCCAAAATAGACATGGAGAGCAGAGTCCAGCAATCAGAAGGGAGAGGCATACATGTAGCAATCTAGTGTCCAGTAGAAGCTGGGCAGATCCTAACTCTTGATGGCATCATCCACCACATTGCTATAAACTGTGCTAGATCATGTCCAGAGCAACACTTGTTGAACAGAAAAACACTACAGCACTTTACAACTTGAGCAGCCAAAGTGATTTTTAAGTTACCTTAGCTATAGGTTAGCAAAGGTACAAAGGAAATGTCAGAAGGAGACGTTGTATAGAAAAATTTATTGGAACATGTTGGTATTACAATTCATGGAAATGGGAGGATAAGTTCCAAGTTTAAGAAAAATAATTCTTTCCCAAGCCAGGAATTATTTTAAATGTGAAAAAAAACCAAAAAAACCTGTGCAGCTAGTAATTCTTTTTAAACCGTAAAGATGTTTATAGTGTCTGTAAATGCAAGCAATCTGGCAATTCCAATAATTGTTTAGAGATAATAAGATGAAAGAAGAAAGACAAAGGGGCAGCAGAAACTAAGACTGCTCACTTTTTGATTTCTGCTTTGTGTACTATAGGTGGCAGCCTATACATCATTCCTATGGGAATGAATTCCTTGGCAGGAATCTGAGAATGCATAGCAATAACACTTAGATTTATATACAGCTTCACAGTGCTTTACAGCCCTCTCAAAGTAGTTTATAGAGTCAGCATATTCTACCCAACAATTTGGGTTCTCATTTTACTGACCTCGGAAGGATGGAAGTCTGAGTCAACCTTGAGCAGATCAGGATCAAACTCCTGGCAGTGGGCAGAGTTAATCTGCAATACTGCATTCTAACCAGTGTGCCACCACAGCTCATTTGCATACTCATTTCATTAAGCTCCTTCTTCAATGGTGAGACATGCCCTGTTGAAATTCAACAGGCAGATCAGGTTAGCCTCTATAAAGAAGACATGATGGGGAGGAGGGGCAGAGGTGGGAGAGCCCCTCCCCCATCTGTTCAAATTAATTCATACAAGTTCCAGAAGTTCATGTCACCTGGGTAAAAGGTGGAGTCAGCAGGCTTGGAGAAGCAGGAAGAGCTTCTGGTTCTACTTCCCTCCCCTTCCCACTCTTGGGAAAATGACTGCCAAGACATACAAGACCATGAGGAAAGCAATGCCAACCAAAGAATTCCCTTTGCTCTGCTAATTATGAATTTCCACTTATCCTTTTTTGTATATTTCTAAGGAATAATGAAATACATGTACCCCAAAATGATACAGATCTTCTTAATTACCCTATTTGTTTGATGCTGATTCTGGATTAAATGAACCCAATCCATATGTACATGGAGGACAATCGCATTCCACTCATACAACATTTTTTTTAAAAAAAAGTTTATTCAAGGTTTAATTGGGTGTTGTTATCATTTTTTCTGATTTTGATTTCTGTCTTCCATTGTTTTCAGAACCCCTTCCTATTCCCTTAGGTGAAACGGGTGCCTACAGATAGCACTGCACTTACTAATTTCATCTCCCATCAAATCACTCCTCTGACTGAGAGTCATGCATCTTTTCAAAATATTCTCCCATGTAGCATTTTTATTTTAAACGGGGATAGGGAAAGATTAGACAGCTGTATATTTGACAAGCTGAGTTGGGACTCATCATGTTGACAGAACATACATGGTGCTGACAATGCTCCGTGGCACTGATGAAGTCTGACAAAACATACCTCAGCACATTGCAGCAAGTCTTTTTCTCTCTTGCAAATGCTTAAATAAAAGAGCAAATCCCAGGAGTATGGAGGATCAGCATGCCATTCTTGTGAAGATTCATAAGGGGGTTGAGAGAGGAAAGCTGCTTTATTAACTTTGTCAGTGTTATCGCTTTGTGTACTCTCTTTGAGCAGATGATCACCATCACATCAGTAATGAACCAATCATTAACCTATTTCTATTAGGGCAGCTGGTATTGGGGTGTATAAAAGAAGATTAAAACTAGCAGGCATTGTGCAATCTCTCTGCCCTTTGGAGAAAGTCCTTTGATCTTATCAAAACCCTCTTATGAGCTTCCCTTGAATTTTTTGTTGGCTTCGCCTTTAAAAAATATATTAATTTACACACTGGGTGTAAGCTTAGGGGTGTTGAAGCCTGCACCTCAAAAATATTTTGTTACTACCACTTTTCTCAACATTTCTCAGATGGCTTCACTCAGTCAGCTTTCTACCCTAAGGGTGCTCCAGGTGGATTGTACTTAATGCTGCCATTCAAAAGCCTAGAGTTATTATTACACCTTTATTATCTCTCCCCCCCATTGTCCTTATCCGAAAGCCATCTGTCCATCTGAGCCCAATTACTCCATAGTTTTTCTCTGCACTAGTGATGAGCAAAAACTTTCTTCACGCAATCAATCAATTTTGATTCTCATGTCCAGTTTGGTGGTGCCAGCCAAGGAAGATTGTCATTGGGAATCATGCTAAAAGAAGCAGAGTTTGAGCACTCTGTGAGTAGAATACATCAGAAGCTAACTTTGTGGATGTGCAATGAGTAATGTCAGTAAAGAGTGATGAGTAATGAGTAATGATGAGCAAGCAGACAACCATTCTTTTCTTGCTTCCGTGTCGTCATGGGTAATCCATTCCACAAACCAACATCTTTGTTAGTCTGGGAAAACATTGTTTTCTTAATGTGGCACTTAGATGTAATTTTAGTTGACTGACTATTGCATTGCTGGACCATCACTATCCTGCCTTTCTGAGAAATGTTGGCCTGTGAAAGTATGCTCTAGGATTCAAATCTAGGCATGTCAGGTATTACTACTACTGTATAAACGAGAAGGGCTGTGGACTTGCTCCCAAGCCCTCTGTCTTGTGCTTTCACATGGTGTGTTCATCCAGTATGTGAACATAGTTTTTTAGAAGTTTGTTGGAGTATTTAGATGTCTTCCAAATGACATATAAACTGTTCTTTTCATCTGGTCTCTTTATATACCATACGACTAATAATCATATGGTCTCTATATAGCCTGCTTTTTTCAGGCTCATAGCATGTTTTCATTTAATTTCTTCACTAGTATGACACATAAATTATGAATACTATATACAGTAAGGGGATGAGGAGGGAGGGAGAGCCTTCTGAGTACTCCAAGAACTTCATAATGTAACAACATGCAGGTATGAACACGATTAGACTTGAAAGGGGGAAAAAAGTTGTATTCATTTAAATAAAAACAAAAAATACAAATGGACAAGGGTAGTTAGACCTTTCCATTACCCTTAATACTTGCTCCAGTTTTGTTGCTGGTTTTTTTAAAAAATGCCATCTATTTAATAGGCAAGGCAGCTGACAACTGAATTAGTGCTCTCTTCTTAGTATGCCAGTGGCTTATGACAATAGCCTAAGGGATAAGATATAGATAACTGAGAGGTTTTCTCACTGTTCTGATATATTTTTTCATATGGTTAATAAGCCAATTGAAATGACATTCTGTCACAGTGGTACTATGCCATTTCCCTGTGAGCTTCTGCTAACCACTAGGAGGAGATGCATTGTTTCATAGCATTGTTTCACCTCCCCCTTCCCTTCTTCCCAGAATGTGTCTTTTAAAAAGATTTAATGAGTTTGACAACTTGCAAACAAGATACGTCCTTAGGTGTTGCTACAGATTAACACCTGTTTGTTATGGCTGATAGGAATGGCTTCTGGCTTGGCTGCATTTTTCATTTTAAAAGGCTAATGGCAATACTGAGAAGGGAGAAGCATGCAGTTTTGCATATGATGCTTCCTATAAAATGTAGATATATGTATACAAGAGGCGATCCCACCCAAACATTCTGGCAACTTGAAGCTCAACTTTGAGAGGTAAGCATAGACCAAGTTGTATTTTTTATTTTGCTTATAGCTCAGAGAACCATTTTTTTCTTCATTCTCCCATGGCTAAAAACTCCAGGTCCTTCCAAAGCACCAGTCTTAAAAACACAAGACAACAGACATGTCCGAACTGTCACTTAAATTCCAAACCCTGGAAAGGAAGATATGGCTGTGATAGAAGCAATTAACTGTTGAGAGAATTTCCTTTCTTTTTGCTACTTGAAATGAAAAGTGCAATTCAGAAAAAGAGAAGAGGAAACATTGGATATTCTTTTCTTTTCTGACTTTCTCCCTCTAGATTTAGCTATATATTTCTGCTCCAGCTCCTGATTGCCACCTGAATGTGGCCGGTTTCCCTTGCATGGCCAGAATTCTTAATTTGCACTCTTTTCTAGGGGAAAAAAAGGTCTTAAGCTATGTCACTTCTTTTCCATCCCAGATTGATCTGACTTGAAATACATTTTATGGCTGTAACTCTCATTATCTCTTATCTTTTATATAGGTATGGAAGCTTTGACAGTACTTATATTGCCCTAATAGTCTTTAACCTTATCAATCTTGTGCTTGTTTTCATTTTGTAAATACACACACAGAGACACACACATGCACACATAACTCCTATCATTATTTCTGATTGTCATAATTCAACTAAAATACAGTTACCTTTTTTTTCATGACCTACTGAACTGAATTACAATGACCAGAAATAATATGTTGGGAAAAAAATGTAAAATATAAAAATACTACAGCCTTAAAAATGTGAAGATTGGCATCCATTCAATCAATGATTTATGAATGTTGCTTTTTTTTACTTGCAAAGCTGAACTATGCAGGGCTTGTGAAATCAGGAACCATTCTTACTAAATAGCCTAGAGAGTACACTGAATTTTAAAATACATAGTTTGGTTCAAACCACTTTGGTGTTCACTTCCTTGCTTTATTATTTGACTCAAAACTTGTTTTGGAATATCTGATGCTTTATAGACTTAAGAACAATAGACAGATAGTCTGCAACATTTCCAAATTGAGAAATCTTCTAAGGACTATAACTTTTTAAACAGAATTGAAGGATAATTACACATTTACAGAAATAATGAATAAACAATAAATGTCGATAATCATTTGGGGCAACTAGACTTTGCAATTTGATTTTTTAATGGAGTTCGATCATGACTGGCTCAAGGTTGACTCAGCCTTCTAGCCCTCTGAGGTTGGTAAATGAAGACCTAGATTGTTGGGGCAATATACTGACTCTGAAAACCACTCAGGGAGGGCTGCAAAGCGCTATGAAGTAGTATATAAGTCTTTCCTATTGTATAAGTGTTTCCTATTTCTATTTATTTTCAGAAACTCAGTCTTTCAACTTTATGCAATTGATATGAACAGTACATACAGCGTTGTCAATATGTGGGAACTATTTTAGAAGAACAGTCACAGAGTAAAGGCACTTTTGCTGAATGAGAAATAGTTTCAGGAGTTTTTTTAAAAAAAAACATTGTTACTCAGTTGACATTAAACTCATAAAACTGTTTGAATAAGTGAATGCTATATTGAGAAAAAAACATTTGAAAGTATATTTGTTGCTGTTGTTATATTAATTTTTTAAACAGGATTCCCAAAGGTTTCTTCTAGCTGAAAACATTATAGTACAGTAACTGCTTTTACAATTTTGATGGAGAGAACATACACAGGAAGGACATTTTCTGCTATCTTCTTAGACAGGATGAGGAGCATACTACTAACTTCTCCTAAAATTTCCTCCCTCTGATATAAGCCATTTTAGTCTATGAACATGTTGTTCCTTTTAATTTAAAACAATTGAACTCAAATTTCATGCTATATTTTATAGATGAGCAAAATAAGAACCCAGTTTTGCTATTATTATTTAAATATTTGCCATTGATTATTCTTAATGATATTCTATTGTTTTGCATTATTTAAGAAATGGTAGGCATTTTTTTTACTACATGAATTAATCCATGTATGAATAAATGCATTTCCAGTTATTTATAATGTAAGAATTAGGATTATAATTAAACTGTTGCAGTTTGAAGCAAGCCAACATCTAGTAATAAACATATAAATGATGATATTATTTAGAAGAGCGTTGGAAAATTACACAAGGAATCTAATATGTAAAAACATTAACACTAAAACTTTTAAAGAGATCATACTGTTACCAAACATTAATGCCACAGCATTAATTCCACAATGGTGAAAGGATACAAATTTCACTCCAGCAATTATTCTTAATTCCTAGGGAGAATTATGGAAGAAGAGAGATAATTTGTCCTTTCCCCTAAATGTAAATGTCTTCACCTCCTTCTCTCTCTTGCATTAAATTAAATGTATCTTTGACCTTCAGAACCATAGCCCTTTTAAGAAGGATCCATAATTGCATGAGATTATGTTTAGTGTATAGTCAGTACTGATAGCTACACTGTCATCTTCCCACTAGTATATGAGGTAAAGTAGAGACTGTCCTTCAGTCAAGTTTAACTGTTCACAACCATGGCAATACATTCCTGTAGCTTTCTTGGGTATTACTATAGAAGTGATTTGAGAGCCTCTACAGCAGAGGCCCATTGCGGGCCACATCAGTATTTTGTTTGCCTTTGGGGGGCTGGGATGGGCCTAGTTGTCACAGCCAACCGGATGGGCGTGTCTGGGGTGGGTCGGGGCTGGAGCCAACTCTGGGCTTATCATGGGCCAGATCTGGCCCATGGGCCACGTGTTTGACATATCTGCTTTAGGGTGTAGCTGTTAATGTGTGGACTAGAAATAGAGACCCAGGTTCAAGTCCTCTCTTAGGCATGGTAATCAGCAAAGTGATCTTGGGTTAGTTACTCTCTCTTTTTCCTAATTCAGTATCAGGCTTTGTGACAAGCTGCATGAAAAAGTCATGCACTGATCAATTTTGCTACAAGGGCCAGGCAAGCACAGTACAAGAGAAATATCCTGCAACTAAGCAAGATAAATACTAAGAAAAACAGCAAACAAACAGAAATCTTATGGAAGTGATTACCTTGTTTGGCACCTTCTGATACCGTTGGATAAACCCAGTGGTGGGATTCAAGTAATTTAACAACCAGTTCTCTGCCCTAATGATTTCTTCCAACAGCCAGTTTGCCAAACTGCTCAAAAAGTTAACAACCGGTTCTCCTGAAGTGGTGCGAACTGGCTGAATCCCACCACTGGATAAACCTATGAAAAAGACCACAATTCCAGTGGCACAAGAGTGATCATTATTAACTCCATAACCAGTTAAGAAAAGGAAGGTGTGGATCATGGAGGATTGTACAGAGTGGTCCATTCGTGTTCGATCCATATCTGAAAAAAGATTATCTGTCTGTCTGTCGGGCTGTCTGTCTGTCTGTCTATAATATATAATTTTCTGTGCAATCTATTTTGGTTGCTACTCTTGTTTTGTCCTACCATATTCTAATTTCACTTTTTATAGTTTTCATGAAATAACTGTGGGGACTCTTTATTTTTAAAGATTCTATGTTATGTAAGACAAATCCGAAGTTCACATTACACTAATATAAACAAATTCCATTTTAATTTTCTTTTTATATCTACATACCGTTTTTTCTTAGATCATGTTGCAAAAGAGAGGCTGTAAAAAAAAAAATCCCACTGTATAGTAAACTAATGAATAAATGAAGGAGGAAGTCAGGCTGGAAAGTAAGCTTGGAATCCTAAAATGATTATAGTCAAACTCAGACTGTTCCCCAGATGTCTCGGCTCCAGCAGAGGGAGCACAGAGACTTCCTCAGGCATCCAACAGGAGCCTGTAAGTGAAATCCTTGGAAGCAAGCTGTATCATTCATTTTAGTGCGTGGTTCTGGCTTATTGTTTAGTCACTGAGAATTATTCTGGGCTGGAATGTTAAACCTGTGAGCGTCTGAAGCTTTTGAAACTGCAAACCCAAGATCAGCTGATGATGTACTTCTCCATTTTTTTCCCATTACATAATAAATTGACAGTCCAGGGGAGAAAATTAAGTTATAACTCTTGTTCCTGATTTCTAGATGGAGGGCATCTTTGAATATGGAAGGACCGATATTCAATCATATCTCCCTCTAGCCTGAAGGGATATTGCTCAGGTTAGCTCCAAACTGTAAGTCAGTCCTGGTCCAAATGATTAAACCACCACGGCTGAACTTGGAATGATTTAGTGCTGAAACATTGACTTCTTCAGCTTCAGGGCAAACCTGATAGTGGGGTGCAGAAGCTCCATCTCTGTGCTAAATGTTTGCTCTCGGTTATACCAGCACATAATCAAAACTGGCTATATCACATTCAGACATCATCTTGTTTATTCTCTTTCTTTGGCTGGGATCATTCTACAAAGAAAAAGCTAGTACAAACTACAGGGTGACAAGGTGATACAGAAGCAGCACCTACAGCTGAGACAAAGAATATAGCAAACAGATCTAGGAAATCAAACCTGACCAGTATATTAATATGAAATAACTAAATAACTAGTGCTAAATATTGATCCCTCAGTTCAGCTGGATCTAAAGTGGAGATGGGTGGACACTTTTAACCAAACTTTAAAATACTGTAAACTAGCAAAAACTATTGTATTTATTCACATTAAAAATTCAGGTAGACCTCATTTAGTGACTGCCTTGTTTAGTAACCATGCAGAGTTACAATGATGATAACAAAGTACCTTTATGATCAACCTTCACATTTATGACCTTCACAGATCTGTGAAGCAAAGGAAAGCTGAAGTAAGATGAGAAGCACAGTTGTAGTTTTGTTTAGTGACAGCTTCACTTAATGACCAAGTTGCAGGTTCCAATAATGGTTCCTAAACAAGGATTACTTGTAAAGCAGGTGCATTAAGTTACTCCAACATCAAAAGCAATTATGAAATGCAGATCAAGGTCCAAATCAATGTCTTTGCCTTTGTAAATGTTGGCTGGATATAGACAAGGGAATTTGGCTAAGTGGCTTTTTTTCTGTAGCAAAATGTATTGTTTCATAAGGGAGTACCTTCCTCCTCTCAGAAATAAGAGATATGTTTAAATCTGCCTAAATATACCTATGTAATGTAACCTTAATCTTTTGAGTTAGTTTCCAGCTATAGCAGGAATTGTAACAGCGTTATCTTTCTTGTTCACTATATATAGGCAGTTGCCCCGTAGGGACAAATATGTAGACAGTACACTTTACGCATAAGCACATATTGTTCAACTGATACATGAAAATATACTGCAGGCTTCGAAGCAGCCCCAATTTCATGTTACAGATTATTAATCAAAGCAACATCCAAATGTATAGTCAATATGTTTCAGTTGGTACGGCTTTATTTTGAAAATCATTTGTGTGTATTTTAAAAAGCTGCAAGCTTCCAACCTTTTATCCTGCTTGAAACAAAACAAAAGTTTGAGCCTCCCTTTATTCCCTAGTTACCAGCTAAACTATAGGTCCAAAAATTAAAAGCTGACTTTGAAAGGATTTTACGATTGATGCAATTATCTGTTAAATTTGTTTTGATTTTAGCAGACTAGAGATGCATTACTTACAATACCTGATAATTTTCTTTCATATTGCATTTAGAGGATACTTAATATGGGCTTGGCTTCATTAATTTTATGGACTGAAGGATGTAAATTTTGAAAGTGCTAGGGACCCCTGTGTCTAGTTGCAGACACTGACTCAAGTGCTAATCCATAATATGCATTAATATGGAGCTTTCTTAGCTCAAACTCAGGGAACTATCATCGCCACATCTAAAACTCCAAAGCATCTGGAAGAATGAACTAAGAAACAAGTAAAAGTAAGAATCCAGGTATGGACTGCACCATTAAATTTTCATTAGTCATAGAAGATAGGAAATTGAAGTCGATAGCCATGTTTATCTATGGTGTCAATTAGGTTTGTAAAAGAGCAGTGGTGATGCAGTGGTTAAAATGCAGTATTGCAGGCTAATTCTACCAACTGGCAGCAGTTCAATTCTCACTGGCTCAAGGTTGACTCAGCCTTCCATTCTTCCAAGGTTGGTAAAATGAGGACCCAGATTGTTGGGGGCAATAGGCTGACTCTGTAAACCACTTAGAGAGGGCTGTAAAAGCACTTTGAAGTGGTATATAAGTGCTTGCTAAAACAAAGTCTATTGTAAGTGTTTATCCTGTAAATGTAAGGATAGAATTATGATGGGGATGCAGGTGAACATATAAGCTTTCTCTCCAGTGTCCCCAGACACCTTTGAAACTTTCATGAGATGAATGATAATCTGCAGGGTCTGAAATACATTTAACATACCATATTTATATGTCTCCCACATCCAGGAGTTCCATTTTACCAGAATTTTGGATTATAGGGGGGTTTGATCAACTGATTGCACCTGAAACCCCCTTGTAGATCTTTGTGTTCAATGACTGAAATATATCAAGATTCCCAAAGCCGAGGAGACACGGGGCTTGCAGCAAAATGAAGTTTCAGGTGTGGAGATTAAACATGAAAAACAGTTGCTAGTTTAATGAAAAGGAGGACAAGGGGGGGCATGATAGCAGTGTTCCAATATCTAAGGGGCTGCCACAAAGAAGAGGGGGTCAAGCTATTCTCCAAAGCACTTGAAGGCAGGACAAAAAGTGATGGATAGAAACTAATCAAAGAGAGACCCAACCTAGAACTAAGAAGTTATGGATGTTCCAACACTTGGCGTTTTAAAGAGATTGGACCACCATTTGCCTGAAATGGTAAAGGGTCTTCTGCTTGAGTAGAGGGTTGGACTGGAAGACTTCCAAGGTGCCTTTCAACACTGTTATTCTATAATTCTGAGTCACCTTCAGTGGCTCCATAAGTACATAAGCCATAAGTGAATGGCTGTTCAGCCATTGCCACATGCAATTACAACATTGCAATTATAGGCATATCCAGGGGTGGGCTTCAAAAATTTTAGCAAGGGGTTCTTTGCCCGGTTGCTGGTTGGCGTCGCCATGGTGTACACGGCCTAGTTGGCCTCCTGCATCACAGTGGGGGTGGGGGGTGCTTTTGCCCTCCCCAGGCTCTGGAAGCTTTCCTTGAGTCTCTGGGAGGATGAAAATGACTTCCCCAGGCTCCGGAAGCCCTCTGGAGGCCTTCCTAATCTTATGGTTGGCCCGTTTATCAGCCTCCCCGAGTCTACACACGCGCCCTGCATTTACCTGCATTCAAAATGGGCCATGTGGGAACTCCTGGGAGGGGCAGGGCAGGCGGGGTCAGCTAGGAGTGGGATTTGGGGGTTCTCTGAACTGCAGAGAATCTTAGCTAGAGGTTCTCCCAAACCCCTGCGAATCCCCAGCAGCCCACCCCTGGGCATATCTGCAGTAGTTTATATCTCTGAATAATGCCTTGATGCAAACTATATGTGGCTGAACTTTGTTCTTGTAGAAGCAACAATCCCTCCCTGCTTAAAAATAAATCCTGGCAATACATTTATATTTATATCTTTCAAAATCTACAATCGACCAACACTTTAGCCATTAGTGAGGCCCACCACAGGGCTGCAGGTTGATGAGGCACTGAGTTGGGGAGTGGCTTGCTGGTTTGTTTTGGGTGAGGCTTTTTGGAGAGAGGGGGAAACTGTTGTTAGGTCTCTTTTAGAGCTTAAGAGTTTCCATGGGTTTCCAAATACAAAGAGGTGGGGCGGGGGATAGGGTGTCAGCAGCGCCGGCTTTGCAATCCTGGTACTGCAGGATTTTAGATCTTTGTTTTGCCATTAGCTGTTCTCATATATCCCACCAAGCTGGGCAAATCCTCAAACAAAAAATAATTCCTAAATACCAGATTTCCTTTTTACTAGGTACCATTTAAGAGTTTAATCTTTGCCTTAAGCTTTACATTAAGTACCCAGAGGCTCATTAATTTTCTTGTTTGAGACTTTGCCAAATGGTAGGAGAACAGAGTACAGGCAACTGCCTCGCCATGCAGTCTCTATTTGTTCTGAGGGAGCTTGCACAGGGTAAACAGAAAAAAAGACAAGCAAAATGTTTGGGCTATTGTGTAAATCAGCTCTACCCCTTCTCCTCTCCTGATTCAGTGGGATGCCAGAAGTATAAGAATCAGGATTTGGAGACTTCTTCAATGCTGCCTTTGCAAGTCTCTCTCTCATTCCTCTTATTCCTTTGTATAGTTCATTGTTTTTATTTTTCCTCCCTCAGCCTTTTGCAGGTCTTTTTATTTTCATCCGCTTTGAAGTTGTAAATCCTGCAGGTGACCAAACTTTCATCCATAATCTGTAGCATTTGAAATTGAAAGGAGTGGGCTATAGATTGTAGGATTTTCTGCACACACTAGCTAAATCCTATCCAAGTCCCTTATGAATGAGTAAATCCAGGGGCAGAGAGTGAAGCTAAATTGATCCAATCAATGTTGCCACATGCAATGATGTTGCATTCATTGCTGGTCAACAAATAAGCTATAGCCCATTTGTCTTTTCCTTTTGTTTAGCACATTTGCTAGTTAAAGCTATGTAGCTTGTCTCCTGGAGAAGTTTAACAATTTCCATCCAAAGTGCAGCTTTGCAGTTTACATTTATCATTAAAAAATTGGATTTTTTTTTTTCTTAAAATAATAAGGCCTATGCATGTTTTAGCTTTTGTGGTACACTACTTCACCAAATTCATCCCAAACTGTAGTACAATAAGAATAAACCTTTTATAGCAATCTGAGTTCTAACTGTAAGTAGATGGCATATAAAAATGAATGTATTTTACTCCAGGAACATTAAACAAAAAGGTTAAGCTCCCACTGACAGGAAAGATGTATTTGCAAATGATTAGTACTATTTTTATCATCTTACTTCTCTGTGTTCTTCTTTTGATGTTTAAACAAACCTCTTCAACACACTGGGCTGCACTCTCTGATGTTGATTTATAGGTGGAATGAAATTGTAATAGGAAAGTCTTAATATATTCTACCGGTATCATCTATATTATCTATCTATCTATCTATCTATCTATCTATCTATCTATCTATCTATCTATCTATCATCGTATTTAGATACTGCCCATCTTGTTCACAGGGTGACTCTGAGGGGGTGTACAGTTAAAAACATAACAAATGTTTAAATATCATATTTAAATAGGAGGCTACACAAACACACAGAAGGAGGGAGGGAGGGAGAGGGAGAGGGAGAGAGAGAGGGAGAGGGAGAGACCCAAGAATTGGACACCTTCAGGAATCATCAGGACAGTTCACCAGTGGAACACTTTGGGTGTGTAAAAGGCAAATGTGAAAACATATTTTTCTTCAAAATATTTCATTTACCATATTTTCTGGCGTATAAGACTACTTTTTAACACAGGAAAATCCTCTCAAAAGCCGGGGGTCGTCTTATATGCCGGGTATAAGCCTACCGACGCTCCGACTTCCCCAGCTGACCCCCAGTGATGGCGAGCCCCAGCTGTCTGGGGAAGTTGGAGCATCGGTAATATCCACCTGGATGCCTGGGACGGTGGGGGAAGCTCCGCACAGCAACTAGCTGGGTCCAGCATTCAGCGGCATGCAGCCTTGATGAGATCGGCACAGCTTCCCGAATCTGAGTTGCCGGCGCTGACTTATGATGCTACGGGAGCGCCGACAACATTGAGGGGTAGTCTTATACGGCGAGTATAGCCCAAACCCTATATTTTAATAGGAAAAGTAGGGGGTCGTCTTATACGCCCAGTCGTTTTATACGCCGGAAAATACGGTATGATTATAAAAATATATTTTTAGAAATTACAGCGTCTCAGACCTCAATTCATCAACATTTACCCATCAGACACAAACAAAACATCAAGAAATGGTTGCTCAAATCTTATTTCAATGCAGCATGTTTTAGGAAAATATGTACAGGATGCCAATCCTAATGTAAAATCTAGCCACAAAAGTAAATCATTACACTGGGACTTACATGAATAAGAGTGTGCTATGTGGAATGTTTAATCTGATTATTTCTTTTCTTTTGGAAATTAAATTGTTTTTTATTGAATATCTTTTTGAAGGAATAAAAATAAATACAGAATATGTAAAACATAAGGTATAGGTAATGAAATACAAGTGGGTATCAACAGATTTGAAATATCATTAAAAACGAATGCATTCCAGTGAATCATTAGAGATTGTAGAAAATGTTCTATCCATTTTTTAAAACAAAAATCCTATTGAAATTTTTGCTGAAAGTGCTTTGTTAACACAGTACAAATCATTAATAAAAACTATAAAAAATAAACAATACATAAAGTCAACACTGAAAGTTATACATCAATTTAAGATAGTGTACATGAGAAAATCCAAATTTTGGATGTGGCACAATTCCAGGTATAAAATTATAATCAAAGAATTATTTCCAATTATAATTTCACCCTACATCAAATTTGCTTTTCAAATATGAAATTATGGAAATTGCAGCATTTTCCCACTTGATCATTTTTCCATAAAAAAATAAAAAAAACCTTTTCCAATTAAAAAACATATATAATTCTTGTAAATATTAGTATGTACAATGCTACCTCAGTATATTTTGAAGGGGTATGTGGTTTACAGAAATTTGATAAAAGCATCTCAGGTTAAATAATGGAATTGGAACTTTCAAAATTTGTTCCATTTTATTATAAATCATTTTCCAGAATTCTGGAGCTTTACAATATTGTCACCACATGTTCAACCAACCAACCAACCAATCATCTTTCATTGCAGTTCCAGCAATTGTTGGAAAAAATAATTGTTCATTTTGGCAATGAAGACCAGAGTAATATTAACAATAAATCATCTTATATTAATTCTCTGTAAGTGACTCGGTAATATAGCATTCCAGATACACAGGCTTCCCTAAACTTGCTAAATTTTAAAAGAAACTCTGAATTGCTTTGGACAAAATGTTATATGGAAACTTTCTGTGTCTTGGTGGCGCAGCAGACTAAAGTGCTGTTAAATAGCACCAGCTGCCTGCAGTTACTGCAAGTTTGAATCTCATCAGGCTCAACGTTGACTCAGCCTTCCATCCTTCCGAGGTAGGTAAAATGAGGACCCGGATTGTGGGGGCAGTAAACTGACTTTGTAGAAACACCACTTATGGGGGGCCAAAAGCCCTAATAAGCAGGTATATTCAAAAGTATGAAGGCTATTGCTTAATACATTGTAAGCCGCCCTGAGTGTCTGGAGAAGGGTGGCATATAAATTGAACTAATAAATAAATAATAAATGTGCAGATTTTATAGTCCTTCAAGAAGAAATGTTAGGATCTATGATGCAGCTGTCATTGCTCATTTGTACCACAATGAGCCCAGAGCAAAAATTCCCAAATAATTTTATTTATTTTTAGAAAAGCAAACATAAGTTCTGCATCCTCAGTAAAAATGATTTGTATTGACAAAACTCTTTCTAAATCCTACTCATTGTGTTCACAGATAATGCTACACTAAGATAGATTTAACCAAATTTGGCTAAACAAATCATCGTGTTATATATTAAAAACTTGGAATTTACTATTATGTGAATAATTATAGATTTATTGAAAATGAGGCAGTAAAAAGAGGGTAGTATTGGAAAGATAGAGGTATCTCTAATTTACAATCTTGGATTACAGATATATTTTCTGTTTATGATCTGGCTTTTTATCAACTTAATTGAAAGGATGAGGCATGTTATTTTGTTTTATTAGGACTGAATGATTTGTTTAAAAACTGGTCAAATACTTTATTATATACAGCCTATTAAGTTTTTGTGCTTCTTTTTCTTGCCTATTTGTGTTTCCTCCCTATTTATTAAAGCAAAAACAAATTACACAAATAAATATTAAAATAAGTATGTTAAAAATTATTGTGGTCTGGTAATCATCTAATGGTAAGTAATAGAAAGTTGGTCCAAAGCCATCAGAGTGTAAGGTTAGCCTTTATATGATCCAGGCTTCTGTGGTCAATGGGCCTTGTGTTCAACAAATGTTCATCAGAGTACAATATAGCAAGACATCTACATGCACTCACACTGTTGCTGTTCCCTTCCTATTTTACAACGATCCCTATTTTTAGACTTTGAGTTATCAAGGGTATTCCCCCTGAAGCAAGAAGAGTGATCCAAATGTTTCTTTATTTTCAAGAGCATCCTACTATCAAATAGCTATTCTATTTGTCACAATCCCTGAATTGCCTACAAACATAGTAGACACTTCCTATCTTTAGACGGTATATTGTACTCACTGGAGCAGAAAAATAATTTTCACATGGCAGCTTTTTATTTCCTGTTGGTGATCCATAGCCATGAAATTGTACACATTTAGCGTGCCTTGGAATTGCACCTTGGAAAGGCCAAAAGTCAAAGCAAGACTCCAGACCAAAAAGAAGCTTGCTTGTCAGTGGACAGGATTCTTAAGGCTTTCATATTTCATTCCCTATTTATTTTAGTGTTTTCTAAATCCAAAATGTCCCCCCTGATCAAAGCTTGGGCTGTGATGGCCAGGATAGCAAATGGAGATGGATTGTGTGTAGCTCTATTGGTGGTTTCTCCTCACGCTATAAGGACATATTTTTCCACTAACCTTCAGTTATTTTGATCCGAATGCCAAAGCTTACTGTCAAATAAACAGCAAAATAATAATAATAATAATAATAATAATAATAATAATAATAATAATAA
>WNWU01000017.1:37968671-38010368 GCA_012654045.1 Ptyas mucosa
AATAATAATAATAATAATAATAATAATAATAATAATAATAATAATAATAATATAATAAAAATAATAAAAATAAAAATAGGACAAAGATCCTAGACAAATAATAATAAATTAACCCCAGGCCTGGGATCAGAACTTTCTTGGATCCCTGGAGACAGGACTCTGCCTTTATCTCTGGGGAATGCCGTTCTAGAAGGTGGAGATGGCAAGTTACGCTTCCTATGTCTCACAAGATGGCAACATTTAGTGGAGGGGGCCAAAAGAACATCCACTCTGCTGGAATGCATGGGTGGGCTGAAGCAATTGGAGACAAGCAGTCTCTGCCATTTTCTTCCATCTGGGAAGGAAAGAACCTTATACCGCCAATTGCTCCTCCTCCAACTGCAAGTACAGTAGAAGGAAAAGAAGGAGCATTTGGCAGGTATAAAAGGAGAACCCTCCAAATGATTATTTATTTGTTTGTTTGTTTGTTTGATTGATTTTTAAGCTGCCTTTATTACTGTATAACTAACTCAAGGTGGCAAACACACATCTGTTGTGCTTCTGACTATAAGTTCAGAGTGTCCTTGCTGGGTTTTCAGCCACGTTGGGATGTACAATACATCACTCTTAGCTTGAAAAGGCTCTGGTTGCAAAGAACGGTTGGCTTGCAACTCCCTCTGTGTCAGAAATGCAGATAAAAGCAATCAGGCATATAATAGGCCTCTTCTTTTAATGGTGGCCACTGTGCGCACAAACCTATTACTCAATTATTACTCAGTGGTAGAACAAGTCCCAAAGAAATTAATGCAGTGCCTTATCTGATATACTTCTGTGATTATTGTTTGATTGGGAGCCAACTAGAGTTGGCTGAAATATAAGAGGCTATGTAAATGTTTTAAATATATGAATAAATCATTGTTGTTGTTATTTGTAGTAGTAGTATTTATATGAACAGAGTTTCTAACAATGATTGTAGTTAAGCACAATGAAGGGTGTAACAGGAATTACACCCAGTGGTGGGATTCAGCCAGTTCGCACCACTTCGGGAGAACCGGTTAACTTTCTGAACAGCTTGGTGAACTGTTTGTTGGAAGAAATCATTAGGGCAGAGAACCGGTTGTTAAATTATTTGAATCCCACCACTGATTACACCCGTATGGAAGTCTCCTTTCCCACTGTTCGCATGGCTAATCTTCAACTGCTTTTCTTCCAGTGCCTGCACAGTGACACCCTGGATTATGTGTAATCCTGCCCTTGCTTTCTGCTCTAGCTTGTCTTGTGCCATCTTGCTGCCATTTAGTAAAAGAGTTGGGCAAAGACTCAGATGTGACGCGGTAGAGCTGTTTCTAGGAGTAGCATTGGAAAGAGAACTGGGAATCCTAATGAGAAATTAGGATGCCTTACTGAGCAGCAAGGGTCATTCAATGAAGAGCTCTTCCCCCCTCCCCCAGCAAATATATGGAGTTATGATAAGCCAATTTCTCTAAAAACTGGGGTGCTTTTTTGCCATTCTGCCCTGCCACACATCTGCAGTGCCATCATAACATAACTGAGGATAAAGAGCGTTTTCTGAGAGACTGCTCAACACTCCAGAATATGGATATTAATATATCTGTGAATCTCACAGTTGAAGCATTTTAATGCAGACTTGCCCCTCTCTCTTGTGGAAATGAAATAGTTCACCTAAATAATTTATGTACACACATCTCCCATGTTCCCTGTATGTATAGTGTATAAACTGTGTCTCTGTGTGTTGAGGATTCAGAATAGCAGTAAGTTCAGAGACGCGTTTTTTACCAGGAGATAATCACACCCCATGGGTGTTTCAACACTCAGTTGGGGCTTCCTTTACTCCACTCATTTTTCTGCCCCAGAGGTGTGATCCTTTTCAGGATAATAATTTTTATGATGCCTCTATGGTTAATACTTTGAATTAAATATACTTTTATTTGCAGTCTCGCCAACATCTTCCCGTGTGCCTTTTGCCTTTCCTTTTCCTGGGGCTTGGAGTGGGCAGGGAAGGGGTTCTGTTTTGTGATGAGGAGTGCAGAAGGCTGTTGTGGCTGTATTGATTGGATGGAGAGAACAGCATTACAAATGAGTGAGGCTCTCCAGAGAAATATGCACCAAAGATCCATACCTTCATTGACATTTTATAGGATGTCTAGACTTGCTAATCCACTGTGAAAAATGCAGGCTTTGTAGTACAGGGGAAGGGTTTGGGAACAGTGCTTGGAGTGGAAATGGCTCTTATTCTCACAGAAGGGCACTCTTATATATCATAATGTATGAGACTTAATATGTCCCATTTTAGAAGTATATGCTGAAAAACCGTCCTTGGTCCCAGTGTACTTTCCAGAGGTTAAACTTGCTGCTACCTAGGAGAGGGCTATGAAATCATAGATATGACGTAGCCATTTTGGTCAATGATTAGATCATTTGCATGATGATATAAATTGGGATAAAATAGCCTGAAACCTACACTCACAAAACAAAATTATCATAGCCCTACAGTTAAAGGGAATTACTGAAGCTGTCTCGATCCAATTAAGGAGGAGTGCTACATTTTTATTCTCTTAAATGCAAATAAATAAATAAATAAATGGATTGCAATTCATTTTGGTAATAATTGGGAGGAACTAGAATTGGGATAATGAGAAGATGACATATCTTTATAAAGGATGTCTGGTGAACTGTTAAGCTTGTCTCTTTGATCCAATAATTAAAATATAAGTGACCCTTCCATCATATACCCTGGTCACCCTATTCAACAATGTTAAAAGCAAACAAAACATAAAATTATCATGAAAAGAAATGATGGAAATGCAATGACATGATGTTCTGCCTACTGGTTCCCACAATTATTTTGTGGTCATGACAGGTTGATATAATAACTAATATGCTACTGGTTACTCATAAAATTTTTCTAAACTAAAATAATGTTGGGAAAATTCCATTTCCCCAAGTGAGATATATTTTTAGTCTTGTAAGTAATAAAACTGGGCAAGTATTACAATTTTTTAAAAAAAAGAATAATTGGGTAAGGTGTCTATGGAACTTCTCAGTCATTCAGGTCATGGTTGTTTCCCTCCCCCCCTGAAGAAGCTTCTGGGATGAGAAGTGAAATGTCTTCAAGGAAAACAAAGAAAGTCCAGTTGCCTTAAAAAAAAAAAGCTCCTTTGGGACAATTGGGCAAAGTATTCTCAGTGATTTTCAGAATTAACTCTTTCCTGATCTTCAATTTGTAGAATATTTTTAAAAAGGGTATGAAGTAGGGACTCTGTGGATGGAAAAGCATTTATAGGCATGGAGGTAAATGTTTGATTCATGTAATATTTCAGGACTTTAATTTTTGTTATGGTTGCTGGATTTCTAAATCTTGTATCTAGTCTTTTTATTTTTACTTCCAGTCTGAAATGCATAATAAAGTACTGTATTATTGCTCAATATTATGAGTATTTGTGAAGTTCATATCCATATTCATATGTAAATAAAAATTACAATTATGAATTTTCTATCTAGTAACCTACTACTAAGTATAGTAGAAATCGAGTCTGTTGTGTATTAGCCAGTACTGACTATCATAGGTAGGCCAGCCAGGATGTGCAGTTTCCTGAGTTGCATCCAAGGGAAAAGGTGGAAGGGAAGACTTTTGTTAAACTTATCCAGCCATAGCCTTTGAGAGAAGAGAATTTAGTCTGCATTGATAATGAGATACCCTAGGTCCGTGAACCTATGGCATGAAAGCCATTTTTCCAGGCATGCGAGCCGTCGCCAAGCTTACCTGAAATTGCGCATGCGCGAACCTCTGGTGCATATGCATGCAATTCAGGGGACCCAGCTGGTCTTCGGAGCTCTCCTGCACATGCGAGTGTGTTTGCGCATGCGTACGCTCAGACGTTTGCGCACGTGCACTGCATGCACAAAAGCTGTGCGCATGCGCATATGGTGAGATTGTGCACTCAGAGTGCGCTAGTGCGGAGGCGCAAAAGCTGTGCGGATGCGCAGATGGTGCAGTTGCATACGCAGCGCGTGGGGAGGAGCTGCGTGTTACCGTGGATGGCACGCAAGAGCGTGCAGGGCGCAAAGCGCGTTCCTGTTTGGCAGTTGGTAAGTAAAAGGCTCGCCATCACTGCCCTAGGTCATTTTGACAGTGAGAAGAACAGTCTTAGGATACAGAATGGAAAATGATTACTTACAAGGTGTGTAGCATATGCTTCATTTTTGCTTGGGTGCTTAAGCTTTGTAGCAATTGGAGATCCTATTTTCCCTCTACTGACATCAGATATGGAAATGCAGTTGCCCAAGGCAGCAAGAATGCAGGATTGCTGCTTTTCTAGTGGCTCTGCGGCTTCATAATTATATCTTAATAGATTATTTGTTAAATGAATTAAACCTGTGGTATGTATGTGTGGGTATGCGTGTATGTTAGAAAAAATGCAAGAGGGAATGACAGTAATAATATTATTATTAATAATAAAGGGAGAAACTACTAAGATGGGAGCAAACCAGTGGGAAAAGAAAGAACTAGGAAGCCCCAAGCTTTGGGGAGCCATATGTTTTGCAGATACTAATTATGTGCCATTGCTTTGCTTAAAAAATACTGTATTATAGCATATTACAGCTATGCTATATATTTTGCATCAGAGTTATATAATTGTTGCTTATATTATCTACTACAAAGGGGTGGATTATATTTCTTACATTCTCCTTAAATTCTGCCAGGATTATTATTATTTTTAAATAAAATACCCTCCCCTTCACACAATTTTCATAACACTGATTCCGATTTAGCAGAGATTTGTGAGGGGATTCATGAAATGAAAGAAATAAAAGAATCACATTCATTTGGAATGTGATACGTGAATTTCAAATGGAAGTAAATAGAGAACCTGTGTATGAAGTTAATGGAATAATCAGATTTTCCTTAGTTTATAATAATTATAATTAACACTTGTATTCTACATTCCTGGGTTTGATACCTCACACTCAGGGTGCTTAAGCTACATAGCCTGCCTGTGAATTGTAAAAGAAAGCTTGACACAGAAAAAGTTCTGAAAGAGTTGAAGAATTACTGAAAAAAAAAGACACTTAAATCAAAGTGTTCCTACTTGTAAGAAGGCAATTGATTCAAGAGATGATATATATTAAAAATCAGAGTTATTTTGGAACATACAATATGAACTAATTGGCTTTGTGCACATATTACTTTGAACCATGTTTATTTTTAAGTGTGTTGAACAAAATAATCCCATTTTCGGGTAATAAGAAACCATCATTCTTGGATTCATGCATAACAATCCAAAACAAGCCAACCATATTTGGTCTTGACATTTAATGTAAACTAAACCATTCTTGCTTTAAGAATAAATTCTCCAGATGACAAACAATCTGGAAACGGAAACTTGTTCTATATTGGGATATTCTGACAGATATAAAAATGACCCCTAAAGTGAATTAAAATGGTTTTTAAGATAAGAACCATGAGCTAAGATGGCTGATTCTGTATACCCCACTTTCTCTGGTCATATAGCCTTCTCTCTTACCATGCATAAGATCCAATGTGGAGATTGTGGAAAAAACCAGCAGGGTTGGATGGAAAGCAAATAGTAGCTTTTATAGTGTAAGGATGAAGGGGGGCATCCCCTGTCCCCGCCATCAGCATGGCACAGGGGGGCACAACTAGCGAATGGGCCTCATTGGACTGCAAATTTATATAGCACTGCCTCCCGACAAGGATACCTAATCTGACTGCACAGATATTTTCCAACTTTTCTCACCAGTCTTGTGATCAAGGCAGAATGATTATTTATTGATTATGATTTATTGATTATTATAATTATATAAAGAAAGAAAGAAAGAAAGAAAGTATTTACTTTTTAAATGCAGATATTAGATATCCCTTTATATATCAGTTGCCCTGCTTAGCTCTATCCACAAGAGAATATGGGGAAATTTCTGTATGTATATATATCTGTCTCTCTGTGTGTGTGAGAGAGAAAAATAACCAGACTAGCGTATCTGCTTGGGAAAATGTTAATTCTGTCACTGAAGAAGTCTGAGCATTGTAGAATTGCAGCAATTTAGCAGCAGAGATGCAAAAGAACAGGAGCTTTACACCCAAACAATCCTGGGCTTCTCAAGAAGCTACAAGCAATTCCAGTTGTCTGAGCAATGTTCTTGGAAGTCATCCCATCCTAAATACTTAGTGTTTCATATGCACAGTCTGTTTAAGATTTCTGCAGTCATAAAAACTTATTGAAACAACTAAGGGTGCAGTTTAGGGGATGGAGACAGCCCCTAAACAACCTAAAACACGCTTTAATCATCTTCAGCTTCCCAAAGAAGAAATTAAGAGAAAAAAAAATATTCATTCTCACTGACAAATTTGAATAATCAGGCTGATCAGTAACAGGGGGAGGAATAGATTGATCCCTTGAGCTTCTGCTCTATTCTAAAGCTTGTTTCTGCTGCTCTGACCAAAAATTGTTTGCAGTTTCCAAATTGCAATTCATAGGCCTTTTCATCACACATCTTCACTGATCACAATATGCTACTTTTTAGGTCACAACTATTACATGCCTGGAAACTTAAACAAACTCAGGAAGAGTCTCAGTTTTCTCTGCTTTTTATTTTATCCTGTCTTCCCACTCAGCGTGTGAAGTTGAGGGCCACCTTGATAAGGAAGTGCTAATCTCTTGGAACTCAGGTGCACACTGTCCATGGCAAAGAAACAATGAGATCTGATGGTGCTTGGTGCCTCATTATCATTCTGTTGCTGTCCTCGAATGTTCTCTCTCCTTTCCAAAGGTCAGCCTGGGGTCTGGGATATGCCGTAATGGACAACCACCGCTCACTCTCCATGCCTGCTACTGCACAAGTCCTGCACATCAAGGTGTTCTCCCTCCGCCTCCCCAACCTGTCTGCCTTGCAAATGACTCTGAGGAACTAGGCTGGTAGCGGATTTGGGGGTGGGGGAGAGAAAAAGCACTTTTTTTGAACCGGGCTCCCAGAGAGCACTCAGGGCTGCCATGCAGTGCACGATGCCTACCTGCTCAACTGCAGGGAAACAAGCTTCTGAAGGCTTTAATGGGATTTTGCCTGAGGCTGTTTTATTAAGATGTCGGCTTTTTCTGCTGCCTCTGCAGCTGACACCATTCACTGTCAGCTGCCCCCCTTCTCTTCCAACAATGCACCAAATTACTCGCTTCATTTAGTGCTCATGGCTTGGCGCAGGCAAATAAGGGGAAAGAGCTCCACTTGACCAGATGAGTCTCAAGGAAGGGGGGGGGGGAGAGAAAGCTGTGGTGCCACTTAATGATGGCGGGGGCGGGGGAGAGGAGTTTAAGGGAAAAACAGGCAAAGATCAATACCACTGGGGCTTACTTCCCCTCTCTCAGAGACAATTGTATTTTGTAGGAACATTGCCAATTTGGAAGGCACATTTCCATTCCTGATTTGCATCAATTATGTCAAATCTCTTCTCAATTTTATTTTTAATTTTATTTCTGCAAATGAGTCACAGCCTAGGCTTTGGGGTCTGCATAACTCACAACATATTAGCAGGCAGGCAGAAGCAGTTCTGAGATTCTGCAAACAAACCAGCTACAAGTTTTAATGACTGTTAGCCATAATCTAGTGCTTCTTTCCCCTCAAAACGATCATTAAATGCCTTGTGTTTCAGTGGCAAGCAGCAAATGAGAGCTGGCACAGCACTGGTAAGGAATCTATATGATACCCCTTTCTTTCTAGTGATGGCTTACTAGGTCTGGCAGGCAGAGATATTCCTCTCTCTCTCCTGCAAAGTAGGCACCAAGGAAATCTTGTCTACTGGGGCATTTCATAAGCTTGGAAAAAATTACTTCTGATTTCTCTTGCACATTCTTCAGATTTTTTCCCCCTGCACCCCAAGCTATCTGAGATCAAGGTAGTAATGGATGGAGGGGTTGATGTAGTAGCTTTCATAATCAAGCATTTCATATCTTTCCATATTCCATATTCCCCCGTTGGAGAGAGGAACGTAAAAGAGGAACTGCATGAAGACTGACTTGCAAACCTTGGTTTCAGCTTGCAAATGGAAAAGGATGGGTATGCAGTGGGAAAAAGATTATGGAGCTACCAGTATTTAAAAGTTTCTGAGTTGTGTGCATGGGTGAAGTGAAAAGGACAAAATATATTTATTATTCTTTCTCAGAGTGCAAGAGTTAAAAAGATGTCCAGTTAAAGGTGATGTTGCCAACCAAAATGAAAGAAGATGCAGGGTTTTTCTAAAGTCTGTGGACTAGGCAGATGTTTTGTAGAAACATATCATGGTGTCTTATTTTCCTGTACCAGACAGTGAATGACAAAATCATGGTTCCATTTATCTGTCTGACAAGATATGAAATTGGGGCCTTTTACCTGAAGAGATTCACATCGACAAACCTAATGGGTTATCCCAAAGGACAGGAAAAAGAAACAGTATCTTGTGTCAATATTCAAACTTGGTCCTCGTATTGTGGACCGGAGCTATTAAAATCTGCTAGAAAGCTGTTCCAAGTGGCAAAGAGATGAATGGGGTGATGAACATGCCCATCAGAATTTCTCAACAGGAGACATGGTGGATTTAAATCCAGCATACCATTAGTTCTCTGCTTGCAGGAGAATCAAAGAGAAAAACTGTCAAAACACGTCAGGGCCACAACAGCCCATTGTGCAAATTGTATGCTGCACAAAGCTATTGAATATATGTGTTCAAGTCTGTCTGTGTGTGTGCCAGTTGCAAGTACAAAAAAAGAAAAAAAGAAAAGTAGATAGAATATCAACACAGCCTCACCAACTTTGCATATACTCACTTGGCTGCCAAGACCAATGATGTAATCTATACCCATCACTTACCAGGTCCCTGCATGATTATATTTAATAAATTTCAAATATTAAAATGTTTTTGCAGGGAATTCTAAGTGAAATTATGCACAAGGGTGTCTTTAGTGCCAGTCTTGGAGGTAAAGGATTAATAAGGGGAAGCAGTTCTGTTAAAGTTAAACATCCATTTAATGGTGACTGAGCTTCAAACCACAATTAAGCTTTGTCTCTCAAGTAGCTCTTGCTGTGATGATGATCAAGGACAGAAGTAGAGGCAGTAACAGGCAGTACCC
The DNA here is from genome assembly GCA_012654045.1 of Ptyas mucosa. Classification (NCBI taxonomy): domain Eukaryota; kingdom Metazoa; phylum Chordata; class Lepidosauria; order Squamata; family Colubridae; genus Ptyas; species Ptyas mucosa. The sequence goes on from WNWU01000017.1 coordinate 37,977,788, forward strand.
CTTGCACCTGTATCATTTCTGGAATCTTCAGGAGTAGGGACTGCATAATCTGACTAGAGAGCAGGGAGAGAAGCTACTGGATAGTAGCTTCTGCCAATTATATTGATCTTGGTTTCAGTAGTTTTGGCCCCTGATATCCAAAGTCTATGAAATCTAGGACCATTACATTGAGGGTTTATTGTATCAGTTGTCTTAACTCCATGATGGCGAACCTATGGCACGCATGTCCAAAGTGGCACATGAAGCCATGTTGCCCAGCATGCACGGCCTTGCCTGTTTGTCTTTCAGGTTTCCGGCGATCAGCAGTCCTTTGTGTGCGTGGCAGTGCCGAAAACCGGTGTGCACATGTGCACCGGCCAGCTGATTGTCAGGTGGACATACGTACTAGAACCTGGAAGTTCGGCTTTTTTGGAGCGTGGACCCAACGAGCGTGCAATGTGTGTGTTTCCACGCAACCTTTTCAGCACTCAGTGCCAAAAAGGTTTGCCATCACTGTCTTAACCAGTTCCTTGTCTAAGTAATACCTGCTAGTTAAGAAGTGCTCTTCCGTTTTGCATACCACAGAAACCAGTTTAAGGTGGAGACTGAAATATTTTGGTGACAGCTATATGCAATTCCTCCACATGGCTTCTTTTCTTGATTACCCACACTATTTTTCTGGAAGAAAAAGTGCCTCTTTGGAAAGTATTGTGCTGGTTTTAAACAGAACTCAGATGACCATGACTGCTCCAATTCTTGCCTGCAAATATAGAAGCAAATTGGGATAGCCATGTGCAGTCCAATTTCTTTCACTGATGATCCTGCTGAGCTATACAATATTTTATATATAAATATGCTCTTTTTGGATATTATTTTAGGTGTAGTATGATAATAATGGATCATGCATTAAACTGGAGAATAGCAATATAGCTCAATTTACCGTGAAATATTTTCAGAATGATATTGCATAATACTTATTTAATTTTTACTTATTTCTACCCTTCCATTATTACTTTTTGTAAATAACTCAAGGCAGTGAGTTTCTCATCTTATTTTCCCCATAATAAGCATCCTATGAATTGGGTTAGAGACAAGTTAGAGACTTGACTGGCCCAAAGTCCCTGAACTGTTTTCATACCTAAGTGGGACTAGAACTCACGATCTCCTGGTTTCAGTAGTGGGGGAGTGGGGTGGCAAGGGAAATGTGAAAAATTAAGAGTTTACTAAAGAAGCTGAGAATATTCTATGAAAAAGGCGACACTGAGAAGACATATGCAACACAACACTTTCTTTGGATTGCAGTGGCATAGGATGGTAGCCTATATAAGGGGTTAGAATCAGTGGTGGGTTTCTATTGGTTTGCCCTGGTTTGGGCGAATCGATAACAGCAGTGGGTGGCTCCACCCACCCGCTCAGATGTCATCACGGACACTCTGTGCATGCACAGAAGCGCCGCGCGCGTGCTCACACTTCCAAACCTGTAGCGAAGGTAAGTGAAAACCACTACTAGTTAGAATGGAAAGATCCAGCAGAATATGAAGAGGAATATTACTAAATGAAAGCAGAAATATCAATCTTGTTTTAAAGGAAGGCAGTTCAATTCCTGATTAAATAGCTGAATAATACTTGAAAATTCAATTTGGCACATATATTTTGATTATTAATTAAAACAATAATTAATTCAAACTGGAATAATCACTCAGGCTGCAGAAATAGCTTAGATTTCTGAATTGTTTAGAAACAGCCACAGAAGGTTAATCTCCCAAGAAGCAGCTCCCAGTAGACTCAGAGTTGGGCTAATGGGATCGTGTCTTGGTTGTAGTAGCAGAGGAAATGAAAGAAAAATTGAATGACTGGCTAAGCCATTGTTAGACTTAATTACACAAAAGGAATCTGGAACACTGCCTTAAAATAAAGCCTCTCTTCAGAACCTGATTACTCGTAGGAAAATAGCAAATTCAGAAGAAGCCAAAGGAATTGGAGGCAAAGAGGAGGAAACTAGTGCATTCGTATGCATGGTTGCAATTCACATGTCACTGTGAAAAATCTCAGAACGGAGTATTAGGCTCCCAACTTGTCTGTGAAAAGGAGAAATCATTGCACTCGGAATCCAAAGTGTTAGATCAGGCGCAGGAAAGAAGACAAGACCAGCGGGGTCTGTTCAACAAGTTTTATTCAGCTCTTAACTAAGTCAGAACAGACAGACGACTGTGCTGCCGGAGCCCTTTTTATAGCGCTCCGGCAGACCAGCCGTCCAATGACAGCGGTTTAACTTTCCCGCCCGGAGGATTAACCAATCCCCGGCCGGATGTCCTTATAAGGACATAACACTCCTCCCCCCCTAGATGAAACATGGTTCAGCTCGTGTCAATCAACAAACGTAGTCACGCAGGTAGGCGGGACGTCTGGAAGCCCTGCTCGACCTGCGCAGTTCATTCTGTTCTCCGTCGTCCGTCTGGAAGGTGGCTGCTCCGGTGTCCTCCGACCCTCGCCCCTGGGATGCCTGCCGCTGGGTCGTTGAAGGTGCCGGCCCTGTCCGTGCGCCTCCGGCCTTGCTGCTGGGCTGCGAAGTGGTCGTTGCAGGTACCGGCTCCGGTGTGCCGCCTCCCGACCCGCTGTTGGAGTATATCTGCTGGTCCGGTTGGTCTCTTCCCTGTCCTGGGTGCCGATCGTCGTGGACCGGTAAGTCCCTTGGGTTTTTTATATTTTTTGCAAATTGTCCGTATCTTTTAGACTTGTGTTGGTCGACCCTGTCTGGGTGGTGCAGGTCGACCTGGTCGGGTCGTTGTTGCTTGGGACGGGGGTCAGCTGGACGGAAGATTTCAGACGGGCGGTGTAGTTCTTGCATGCAGGGGTGTCGTAGGTCTCCCTCACCGGGTCGTTGTTGGCCCTCTCGGTTGGGCATGTCCCGGTCTACTGGCGTTCCCTGGAGTTCCCTGCCGTCGGGGTGGCGTTGGGCCGCCTTGCCGGTGAGGCGTGAGTTTTCGTTGCCGTGGAGTCCCCTGTCTACTCGGCAGTTGCAGTACGGTAGCTGGTCTGCTGGCTGGCCGGTCATGTTGGGGTGGTACGGCCCTTCCTCGACTGGGTGTTGCAGGGCTACCTCACAAGGGTGGTGTTGTCCTGCCCTGCCCGGGTGGCGTTGCCCTACCTCGACGGGGTGGTTTTGGCCTGCCCTGTAGGGGTGTTGTTGTCCTACCTCGTCGGGGTGGTTTCGGCCTGCCTTGTAGGGGTGTTGTTGTCCTACCTCGTCGGGGTGGTTTTGGCCTGCCTTGTAGGGGTGTTGTTGTCCTACCTCGTCAGGGTGGTTTTCGCCATCCCCTTCCCACCGCTTCCGGAGTTGGTCGATGTGACGTCTACAGACCACTCCATCTTGCAGTTCGATAGTGTAGGACTTCGGGCCGGTTGAGCTCTCGATTCTCCCTTTAAGCCATTTCGGCAGGCCGTGGAAATTAAGCGCGAAAACCGGATCTCCTGCGGAGAAGGCTCGGAGGGGGCGGCTCGCGGTTGCGGTGACCTCGGAGTGGTACAGGGGGTGAAGTCGGTCCAGGGGTGACCTCAGCTTCCTGCCCATCAGCATTTCGGCCGGGCTCTTTCTAGTGGTGGCATGCGGCGTAATATGCTGAATCAAGAGGAAGTTGTCGATCTTCTCTTGCCAATCGCCCGGCCCCATCCTGGCAAGGGCCTCTTTAGTGAACCTCACCATCCTTTCAGCTTGTCCGTTGCCAGCCGGTCTGTAGGGGGCAGAGAGGGCATGGCGAATGCCCAAACTGGCCAGGAACTCCTCCATTGGTTTCGAGGTCAGCTGCGGGCCGTTGTCGGAAACAAGGATGTCCGGCAGCCCGTGGGTGGCGAATAGTCGCCGGAGGGCTCTAATGGTGACTTCAGTAGTGATGGATGCCAGGGGAATGACCTCAAGCCACTTGGAAAATGCATCCACCACTATTAGCAGGAACTTCCCTTGCATCGGGCCCGCAAAGTCTATATGTATTCGCGCCCACGGGTTGCTTGGTGTTTCCCATTCCGCAATAGGCGTTTGCGGAGGGGCGGGGCGGACTTCTTGGCACGGATCACATCTGGAGACCCAGTCCTCAATGTCTTTGTCCAGTGATGGCCACCAGACGTAGCTCCGTGCCAGTCCCTTCATGCGCACGATGCCAGGGTGCCCCTTGTGCAAAGTCTCCAATGTCTTTAGGCGCAAAGCCTGGGGAACCACAACCCTGTCACCCCACAGTAGGCAGTCCTTCATGGTTGACAGTTCCTGCTGCCTCTTTGCAAACGGCTTGAAGTCGTCGGTCAACGGTCCCGCAGGCCAGCCGCGCAGCACCCAAGACATCACCTGCTTCAAAGTCCGGTCTTTCTGGGTTAGTGCCGCGACGTCTGCGGATGTGACTGGGCAAGCCAGGTCGCCATCGATGTGATGCAGTCCCAGGGTGGGGGCAGGGTCCTCCACTAAGTCCTTTGACGGGCATCTGCTCAAGGCGTCAGCGTTGCAGATGCTACTGCCCGGCCTGTGGCAAAGTTCGTAAGAGTACCCGGCCAAAAAAATTGCCCAGCGTGTCATCCTGGGCGATGAATAGTTAGGTGTGGGCTTGCTTCCCGACAGAAGGCCCAACAGGGGCTTGTGGTCTGTGATGACCGTGAACCTCCGTCCGTATAGGTATTCGTGGAAGCGCTTGATGCCAGCAACGATGGCCAGGGCCTCTTTGTCCAATTGGCTGTAATTTCTCTCGGCGCTGGACAGCGTCTTCGAGAAGTAGGCGATGGGGGCTTCCTTCCCGTCCGGGAACTGATGGCTGAGGACTGCTCCGACGCCGTAGGGGGATGCGTCGCAAGTCAATAGCAGGGGGAGCGTCTCGTGGTATTGGATGAGGACACTCTCGGAAGAAAGCAGGTTCTTGACAGCTCTGAATGCTGCGTCCTCTTCCTTCCCCCACCTCCAGGAAACCGCCTTCCCCAGCAAGCGATGGAGCGGTTCAGCCACGGAGGCTTTCTGTTTCAGGAAAACACTGTAAAAATTCAGTAGTCCCAGAAACGCCTGAAGCTCCGTCTTGTTTTGGGGGGCTGGAGCTTCATGGATAGCCTTAACCTTAGATTTGGTGGGGTGAATGCCGTTCTTATCAATGAGATAACCCAGGAACTCGACTTCCTGGACCCCGATGATGCACTTGTCTCTCCTGACCCTCAAACCCTTCTCCTTGAACCGCTGTAAAACCATGCGCAGTCGCTCAAGTAGTTGGGTTTTGGAGTGGCCGGAGATCAAGACATCATCGAAGTAAGGGACCGCCCCTGGAATGCCTTGAAGAAGGCGTTCCATAAATGATTGAAAAATACCTGGGGCTGCGCTGACCCCAAATTGGAGGCGCGTGCATTTAAATGCCCCTCTATGCGTGACAATGGTTTGTGCCTCCGCAGTTTTTTCATCTACTGGCAATTGCTGGTAAGCTTGGGCCAGGTCCAATTTTGCGAATATTGATCCGCTCCCAAGTGAGTGCAGCAGATGTTGCACCACTGGAACCGGATATGCGCTCTGCTGGAGGGCCTTATTTATGGAACACTTATAGTCGGCGCAGATGCGCACAGACCCATCATGCTTCATCGGGGTCACAATGGGGGTCTCCCATGCAGCATGATCGATCGGTTCCAGGACCCCCTGGGCGACAAGCCTATCTATCTGGGCGTCGACCTTGGGCCTCAGGGCGAACGGAACCCTGCGGGGCTTAAGCCTAATTGGGGTGACATTTTTGTCCAAATTGAAGGAAATGGGTTTCCCCACAAATTTCCCCAGCTTACCATCGAAGACTTCCTTGAACTCTTCGATGATGGCGTCGAGTTCGTCCCTACGAATTTGATGGATCCCGCTGATAGACAGCCCCAATGGCTCGAACCACTCCATCCCCAGCAGGCTCGGGCGGTTTCGCCCCACGACAGTGATGGGTAGGACTCCCTGGAAGTCGTGGTAGGTGACCCGGAGCGAAGTCCTCCCCAGGATCTCAACAGGGTTGCCGCCGAAATCGACAAGACGGGCCCGTAGGGGCTTGAGGTCTTTCCTCGAGATGCCCGGTTTCAGGCGCTTTAACTGGTGCCAGTCCATGATGGAGTAGTTCGATCCCGAATCAACCTCCATAGAGCAGGGTGTTCCCTCCACGATCACGGTGGCATGGAACTTTGCGGCCGCATCGTCAATGGTGTGGATGCCGGAGGACAGCTGCTCAGTTCTGACCGCCGCGTAGCCGCCGCCTCGTTGCTGAGACCTGGTAGAGGACCGTTTGGATGGCCTCTGGTTGTCTTGCCGTTTCTCGCCCCAGCCGGGGGGAAACGGACCCGGGGTAGGTGCTTCGGCCCTGCAGGCTTCAGCGATGTGCCCCCGCTTGTTGCAGCGTCGGCAGATAGCGTCTCTCCAACGGCACTTAGCTCTGGCATGGCTTCCTTTGCAGCTGCCGCAGGGCTCGATCCGGGCGCCATCTTGTGTGCGCTCGCGACGGTTTTGGCGGGAAACCTTGTGAACGGCCATTTCGTCGTCGGAGCAGGAGCTGGCAGACGACTCCTCAGACGAGCTCTTAGGTTGGCGGTGCAATTTGTGCACCCCTTTAGCCCTACTCATGGCGGCAGCCGCCTTTTCTGAGATTTCGGCTGCGATTGCCTCCTCAACGACGTCTTTCAACGCAATCTTCTTTCGGCTGAGGAACTTACGTTGCAGTCCAATGTCCCTCATGCCGAAAACAATGCGGTCTCTGATGGCGTTCTCAACGTTGTCAAACTCGCAGTTTGACGCGAGTTGCCGCAGAGCTGCCACAAAGTCCTTGATGGGCTCCCCTTCCAACTGATTCCTTTGCTGGAAGGTGAATCTGTTGGCAATGGGAGTTCCAGTGGGAGCGTAGTGCTCCTTCAGCACGTCTTGCAGATCGGCCCAAGACATCTCCTCGATGTTCCTTGGGGACACGAGGTCGATGGCCATCTCCAGCACCTCGGAGCCGCAATGCGCTAGGAACAGGGCTCGTTTCCGTTCATCGGAGAGGTCTTGATAGTTGTTTCCCCGCAGAAACTGGCGGAAACGAACCAGATAGGAGGTCCATTTCTCCACTCTGGGGTCGAATTTGGAGATTGGAGCCATCGCGGCTTGTGACGCCTCCATCTTCAGTGACTTCAGCTCAGTGAGAAATTCTCGATGAGTGACTTAGCTCCGCGTGGCGGTTCTTTTCAAATCCTTCGTCGCCAGTGTTAGATCAGGCGCAGGAAAGAAGACAAGACCAGCGGGGTCTGTTCAACAAGTTTTATTCAGCTCTTAACTAAGTCAGAACAGACAGACGACTGTGCTGCCGGAGCCCTTTTTATAGCGCTCCGGCAGACCAGCCGTCCAATGACAGCGGTTTAACTTTCCCGCCCGGAGGATTAACCAATCCCCGGCCGGATGTCCTTATAAGGACATAACACAAAGTCAGCTACTCATTAGAAGTAGCACAGTCTCATGCAAAGCACAGCTTCCCTGGATTCTTCCATCATGATATAATAAGGTATAAGATCAGCTGGACTGAACTCACACAGTCGTGAGATTGAATCGTGAATGAAGCCAGCTGAGAAACTGCAATGAATAGAACTTCAGGGATAGTTTCCAATAAAGCAATGAGAAAGAAATGCTGATCTTGGAAAATGGAATCATGTAGCAGAGGAAGAATTCCAAGAAAAAAAGGGTCACAAGGGAAAGGCTGAGAGCCACATAAATCCCTATAACTGTAGGAACTTTGTGACAGTCAGTCCACTCAGAACGTTGTGAATGTCCAGGAAGATTGGCAGTTGAAGACTTCAAAAACATGACAATGACTTTGTGAGCAGATTTAAATTTAGAATATAAAAAGGCATTTAGGGGACGGAATGAGATTCTACATCCTACAGAGCTTATTGAAATTTATAGGCTCATTTGTAGGATATGATAGCTTTGTATAAGACCCATCAGAACTAGAAGATGTGCAGAAAACTGAATGCTGGATCCCACCTTGATCTAAACAAGGTTAATTCACCACTAAAACTAACCTTTCTTCATGCAGCCTAATAAAATTCTCTCCGTCCTCCTTCTGTTCATGTTTCTTTGGGAAACCATGCTTGCCTTAGTCCTTCAAGATCAGGGCCTCCAGTTTTCCCTCTTGCTCACTCACTCAGTTTATCTTTTCCACACCATTCATTAGCTGTCTACTGCCCACACCTTCACTTTTTATAATGCTGTGCAGCAATGTTGGCAGCCTGACTTTTCTCCCACATTTGACATATTTAAAAAATCAGACTTCAGGGAGACAGCTATAGATAGAGATACACAGAAGAAAAAGGTCTCGCAAGTGCTCCCCAGATGGTGCTTCAAACTGATGACCTACATTACAATGAGGATACTCCAGGATTGGGCCACGTTTCCTGTCAACCTCTAAATTAATCAATTTAAAGATGCCCCTGAGGGCTGCCTCCATAGTGTGGTAATTTAGTATTCAAGAAGTCATTTGCATATATTTAGGATTCTCAAAATAATGAAAGGTGTAACTATAAGAGAGTAAGAGAGTGACATGGAGAATTTCTTTCAGTAATCTCTAGATGTGTTCCAGAAATCTTATTCTGGTGGATTCCCACCAAATTATGACTCTATCCATTTCCATCTTTTAACAATGCTAGTTAAATCAATTCTGCTACAAATTCTATTGGAGTGAATTTAGGGCATTCTATTCCCACCAGACCTAATGAACAATAGCCTTGAAGTCAGACTAAAGTTTATACTCCTTGATTAAAAAAAAGTAAAAAAAAGAGCACATCTGAAAAAAGTGATGCTAGTGAAAGTTACATGTAAAATGATAGTTACATCTAAAAAAAGACCTTAAATCAGAACAATCTCTATGTTAAAAGGAAATGTGCTTCTCAAAGAATGAAAGTAAAGTGATTTGCATTAAAAACAACAGTCCTGAATAATTAAAGTTAATAGTTGCAACATTTTTTATAATTGCTTTCCCCTCCCCTTCCAGGCCAATGGAATACTGCTGTGCCAACACATAAAGTTAATATGTAAAGTTGATAGATTTTTGCCAATTTATTTATTTCTCATATTGACTATGACTTGGGTGCTTCCAGAAAAATCTTGCAACACAGTTTATAACCCACTTTTTAATTTTTTTGTACATCTTAATAAAAATTTCTTAGTTTATTTTTTTTCAGAGAATTCTGAAATCCTTTGTTCTCCTATTTTAGAAGAAGGCCACTTTACCAAAAAACCTTTCTTGTTCTTTTTTCCTTTTACAGGGCTACCATGCCCCGAGAACATACTAAACACAGAGAATCAATTGTATTTCAAGACCAGATTTGATAGTAATGTTGCAAGCATTATTGCAAACCAACCTAATTGCAGGCCGACATTGTAATTTCAAGAATCATTATGTCTCTTAGGAAAAGAAAGATAATGAAGTTTCAAAGTTTAGAGAACCAGTCAGTCCACAAGCCATTATTTTCTGTCCTGCTATAATTCGTTTAAGAAACTGTAAATCAATCAATCAATCACATATTTATTATGGTAATTAACCTGAACATAATAAGTACTTAACAATGCAAACAAAAATTGGCACGATGTTAACAAGGTCCAAACACAGCTGATAAGTTAAAAAAGTTGTCATTGCCCAGATGCCTGAGCACTCAACTACAGCACACATCTTGGCCATCCAGCTGAGTCTTTTATTTATGCCAATAAAAGGAAGTACAAAATAAGTGACATGTTACCAGTCTGTTGGTTAAAAAAACCAACACGGAGTATTATGAGTAAGGAACCTTGGGAACATCTAAAGTTGGGCAATATGATAAAGCAAAGGCCACTAATATCTCCCTTCCAAATGGTTTTAGAATTCTGGATTGTTTTTAATTATTGTATTTTGTGCTTCCTGTTCACTGCCCATAGTCCATCTGAATTGGGGCAATCTAGAAAGATTTTAATAAACATATTAAAAAAAACCCTCTCTGCCTGCCAGAATTAAATCACATTTAAAAATAACACTTTCAGAGATAAGTACAAGTTTCACAAAACTGTCAAATGCAAGGCAAGATTTCATGTGATTTTGGGAATCTCAGGTGAGATCTCCCTGATATCTGATGAACTTTCACTGTTTCAGAAGATCTGAGTCCTGGTGGAGAGAACCCAGGCCTTTGCAGAGTTGTATAAGGCAAGGAAGAGGCCTGCAAAAGTTGTCAACCTGCGAAATAAAGTCAGGTTGGGAAGCATCACTTTGCGCCATTCTGTTTTTGTTGGATGAATGAAAAAGTGATATAAAGTGGATGGCAAGCCCTGAAAAAGCTGGAAAGGCTAGTCAATATTGAGTATGGTAGAGAACATAAGGGCTGGGATGTCCTGGCCTCCCTAGAGGACTTCTAAGGACTTTGAAGATGGAACCTCTGAGCAATGTTTCCTGTTTCAAATTTTCTCTTTGCTTTCCTTAAATAGTTTGTGAGGAAAACGGGGCCATCTAAAATAGTTTGTCTCCCCAGGTTTGGTCTCCATCTCTTCTCTTGTGCTGGAACTGTATTTTGATGAAGCTCACTTGCATCATGTGCTCCTTCACATGCATACTGTGAATGTGTTATATCGCTCCCTTGTTGTTGTTGTTTAAAGGGAAAGATTTGCCTTTAGGTGTCTAAAATTAATGAGACTGAACACCTTACGTATGTTGTAACAGTTGCACTGAGTTTTGTTTAGCATTTTGATTATAAAATAGGGAAATGGTACATTAATTTTGTTTTGCGGAAAAGATTTCTAAACATTCTGTTTATTAAGCTGTTACTGCAGTGTGATTTGAAACATATGCTACATTTATAATTGACTTATTAAAACTTATACATAGTAAATGATTGCACTACTACCCACAGGCTACAAAATCATCAAAATATATAACAACATTAAACCAGTTCCTCTCAGAAATGGGAGCTGCTGTTTTTAACACTGTTCTTTGGAATCTATACTGTAGAAATTTCCAATGCTCTGCTTGCTACCCAGGTGATTAGGAAAACAAAGAACAAAAAGCTTATTTAAATCAACTGACGATAAACTGAGAGGAAAAAAATCTGATTAACCTTATATGAGGGCCCCTGTGGGAAGAGACTTTCATTTTGGAGATCTGGGGCTCACCTATGGAAGGCTTTGGGACTATAGATCTTTGTTCCTTTTTGCTATCATTACAGGATTTTAAAGCTGCCAGTCAGTTCAATCGGTTGATCAATCTACTAAATTTTTCACTGATTGATCAGTGGGACTTAGGTTAATCCATGAGCGCAAGTATTAATTAGTGGGCCAACTATGTTTGCTTTGGGAGAGTATTTGTGTTTTTTTTAAATTATTATTTCATTTCCTATTCTACAACTAGAAAAGAAGAAAGAACAGACGAAAGAAAAGCTTTCCCTCTAGCAACCCATTATTCCTTTCCTCTGCTCAATAATGCAATCTATTATATACCTCCCATTTTTCAAAAATGTTGCTTATGTTCATTTTTTTGACATGGGCACTCATGTCAGTGCAATTATTTAAAACTTAGTTCATTGGTTTGCGGGCAAATGATTACACATTTGAAATTAATTGTTTTTTTTAGCAGTAAGAACTGCCTTTAGAAATGTTACGGATACAATTCATATACAATACAGTTCTTGCATTATCCCTTTCACATCAGTTTTAGAAATATGATCAGAACTGGCAAGTTAGCATCCCTCCATCCATTTCTCTTAACCCTTGTCCATTCTCAGTTCTTGAACCTTCTTTGGATACTTTTGACCCAACAATATAATGCTGGTTAGGTTTTCTGCTAACTGGTCCCCGGCTCTTGATCTCCAGAATCACATTTGCTTTTTTGTTTTGATCCCTGAATTAGAAGAACAACAAAGTTATCATATAATTCCTAGCATTTGCCTGTAAACGTCTCATATTGCAGAAAATCTAATCATTTAGTATTGTCTTTTGCCATATGTTTCAAGGATTTGAATTTTGATCCTTATTCATTAGAATAAATAATTATCCTGATTCAGAAAGGGCTATGGTTCAGATTGCGGCCGCGCGGGTGATTATGGGAGCGACGGGGCGCTCCCATGTAACGCCTCTCCTGCGCGAGCTGCATTGGCTCCCGTTGGTCTTCCGGGTGCGCTTTAAGGTATTGGTTCTCACCTTTAAAGTGCTCCATGGCTTAGGGCCAGGGTACTTACGAGACCGCCTGCTGCTACCGATAACCTCCCACCAGCCAATACGCTCTCACAGAGAGGGCCTCCTCAGGGTGCCGTCAGTCAAGCAATGTCGGCTGGTGGCCCCCAGGGGGAGAGCCTTCTCTGTGGGGGCACCCGCCCTATGGAATGAGCTACCTCCTGGAATAAGACTGATCCTGGACCTTCGTACCTTCTGCAAAGCCTTGAAGACTTACTTATTCCAGCAAGCCGGCCTAGCTTAAATGGTTTTAAATTGGGATTTTGAATTTTATAGACTTGGGGTTTTAAATTGGGAGGCCGATCGATTTAATATCTTTTAATTTATCTTAATTTTTGTATTGTATGTATTTTAATTCTGGCTGTCCACCGCCCTGAGTCCCTTCTGGGAGAAGGGCGGGATACAAATTAAATAATAATAATAATAATAATAATAATAATAATAATAATAATTATTATTATTATTATTATTATTATTATTATTATTATTATATTATTATTATTATTATATTATTATTATTATTATTATTATTATTATTATGCTGTTCCATTATTATGCTGTTATACTTTTCTGCATGCTTCTCATTACTTGCCACATTTATATCCACATTCAGGTCGATTTTAAATTTATCCAGAGTTCCTCGTTCTTTTTCCATTGCATCCATCATCTGTCACAAATTTTCATAAGTTTTTCATAGCTTCCCATCAAAGACCCATGGTTAGAATATTGCCTTTTGTTATCCCTCTAGTGTTCAATTTTTTAAACGACCCATTATCTTATTCTGACTAAAAAAAGGATAAGCCATACCACTTTCTCACTGGAGGAATTCTTTCAAAAGTTTAAAATTGTAATTCCAAGTGCATCTGAGCCCTTAATCTGTTGTTAAACTTTCTAAAATCCATATTCTAAGAACCCTTTTGCTGTTTAATCCAGAAAGCAATATTTTTAAAAGGCTTTAAAATTGTATTTAAAAAAATCTTTGTTTAAGGAAAAAGCATTTCAACCTAGCCAGTGCAATATAACTTATTGTTCCAAAGAGTGTTAATCCTTCTTTACCAACAGAAAAAAATACAAAAGCTTTAACAACTGAGGCTCAGTTAAAATTAAACGTCCTTTAAAAAGGATGTATTGATGACTGTGAGCAAAGACAGTTCCTCCCTTGATTCTTAGTTGCTCAAGCCATAAACAAACTGCAAAATGGTGATTCTTGTTGTTTACTCAGGAGGAGCAGAGGTTTGGGGTTATATGGATTATCTCAAGATCACTCTTTAAATCTAGAAAGATACTGGTGGCTTGGATCCTATATCCAGCTGCTGTTGCTGTGGTAATGCTGTCCCATAACAAAAAAAAGGACATCTAAAAGTCATTGCTTTTCAATTCTATATCTGAATTTTGCTGTTTGTGGAATGCAGAAGGAGGAAGGGGGAAAGGAAAGGAAAGGAAGGAAAGAAGATAAAGCATAGCACAAAGATCATTCAGAAAATTGCAGAAAGAAGTTATACCCCTAAACCAATGGTGGAATTCAAATTTTTTTACTACCGGTTCTGTGGGCGTGGCTTGGTGGGCCTGGCAGGAGAAGAATACTGCAAAATCTCCATTCCCACCCCACTCCACTGGAAAGATACTGCAGAATCCCCATTCCCACTCACTCTAGGGGAAGGATATTGTAAAATCACCATTCCCACCCCACTCTGGAGCCAGCCAGAGGTGGTATTTGCTGGTTCTCCGAACTACTCAAAATTTCCACTACCGGTTCTCCAGAACCTGTCAGAACCTTCTGAATAGCACCCCTGCCGCTCAGAATCTTTACAATTTGACCAAACACATTATCCTAACTTCTTGATCTTTATAAGAGGTTGTGCATATTTTGAAAGCGTTAAAAAAAAAAGAAATACACATAAGCACGAGCATATCATCTCTTCACTGGGCCATCCCTTATTTCAGGCTTCTGTATGACTCGTAATGTAAATTGTAATGAATTAAATAAACTGGATGTTTGTTTTAGATATTAGTGAAATATTTAATATGGGATATGAACCAACGATCACCTACAAATAAGGGATGGGAATAAAGTGAAGAAAATTTAAAGGTACATCCCAAGGCATGATGCTTATTTATTTATTTATTTATTTTATATTACTTCCAGTGAATTCTGCAACAAAGTCTCAAAATAAATTATTACTGAAGAATTATAATTGTATGCCTTTCATTTTTTTTTAAATGCACATGCGTACTCAGTCATTTTCTGGGTAAAAGAATATCTTGGAAAGAAATTATCAGCAAAATTTCCCCTAGAACTCCTTTCAGTTCATCTTTGAATTCTTTCTTTCTGATCTTGTGTCAAACCATTTGCACTATTGATTACTTATAGAATTATCCAATACAGAATATGCATTATATACACTTTTACTTTTGATGTTGTGGCAAGGGGAAATGGAAAAAAAAAACCAACCCAAAACTTTAATCTTAACAAAGAGAAGAAAGGTTTGAAGTGGGTGTACTTTCAGACAATCTTGGTAGGCCTGCTTTAGCATAGTCTCAACAAGTTTTTATAGGAAGAAAGGTTTCATATTTAAAAAAAATAACTCCAAAAGACCTATTTTTTCCTTTTTTAAAAAAATGGAATTGGAAGCATTCCAAGTTTGACTTTCAAAATAAGCTTTGATTTATAGTGGTTCATGTTGGGCTCAGTTAACTATGCCAAAAATCCAGGGCAGATCAGAGGTTTTTTTGAAATAAGCAGAAGCCTAATCTGATGTAGGTATTTCAAAACTCCCACTGCTTTAGTTATAACATCATCTGTTACTGAATGATTTATAAAGCATCCCTCTACAGGAAAATTTCAGCAAGACTGAGGGTGATATATTTTGACCTCAAGGCCAGTCCTAGCTTCTGCCTTGCAATTAATGCTGAGCCACAACTGTGATCAGAATCATGGTTATATCAGACCATGAGCCAAACTACACATTACACAGAGTTCCATGCAACTTTTATGTCTTTTTAAGTTGTTGCATCTTTTTAAAAAAGTTTCAGTTAACTATATAAGATGTGAATATGTGCACATGGTTAGCAATATCCCTTTTGCTTAATAATATCCCTTGTTAAAGTTACTTTTTCCCTGTTATGGAAACAATACTCAACAATATTGTTGCTGGCCTAAATCTTTGACTGAATAGGAATGTTTGAAACTGAACATTTGGTAAAACGGAATATTTGCACTTTGAGTGCAAAAACTGGATTATACTTGATCCTAGGATTGTTGGGACTAGACTAGCATCAGAGAGGGTATTCAGCGGATTCTGACCAGTTCTGGAGAACCAGTAGCAGAAATTTTGAGTAGTTTGGAGAAATGGTAAATACCACCTCTGACTGGCCCCGCCCCCATCTATTCTCTGCCTCCCGAGTCCCAGCTGACTGGGAGGAAATGGGGATTTTGCAGCAACCTTCCCCTGGAGTGAGGTGGGAATGGAGATTTTACAGTATCCTTCCCCTACCATGCCCACCAAGCCACATCCACCAAGCCATGCCATACCCAGCAAGCCATGCCCATAGTAGTAAAAATTTTTGAATCCCACCACTGATTAGCATATTATCCTGCACTATATGAATGATCTACCAATAAGAGTAAAAGCAGTACAGTTCTCTCCTGCCAATTCAGAGTGGGAAAGAACTTCCTCTCTTTTGGGGAAATAAAGTAACAAAAAATATACACTTTCTCTATGGAGCCAGCAGTGTTAGAGCACACACACACACACACACAAAGAGTAACAGATGTAAGTGAAAGAAATTACAAGCATCAAAAGAAAAGGAAACACAACTAACACCATTTACATTCTGTCTGTTTCTTACTATCCCTCTAAATGAGTCTTGCTTCCAACCATCCACCCATACACTGTTTTGCACATTTCCTTTTGTTTCCTTTTGTTTGTCACTTCTCTTTTTTCAGACTGTCATCAATTCCATTCATCTATAATTTTCAGTGGTTCAAATGCAGTATTGCAGGCTGTTTATGCTGACTGCTGACTGCCGGCAGTTCAGCAGTTCAATTCTCATCGGTTCAAAGTTGAATCAGACGTCCATCCTTCCGAGGTCGGTAAAACGAGGAGCCAGATTGTTGGGGGCAATATGCCGACTCTGTAAACTGCTTAGTTTACAGCATTGTGAAGCAGTATATAAATCTAAGTGCTATTTCTATTGCTATAATTTTCTGTCTTCTCCTTCCTCTCAACCCACTCACTTTTCTTTTATGTATGTTTTGTGATTTAGTCCTCATTCATTCTCTCTATATGATCAAATTACTGCAATGCATTTCTTCTGTACTGCTCATTCATCTCATCAAGCTATACTCATTTAGCACCCATTCAGTCATTACATGCTATCTGCCCAAATTGATGAAGTCACTCATTTAATTACTTGCTTTAGCTTTAAGTGATCATATATCATTTTTAATCAATCTCTTCATTTTGCCTATCAAATACCTTGGTCTTTGATAATTAATATTCAGATCCATTCTTTTCATTGCATTGTACAATTTAACTTTTGCTGCAAATCAGTCAGGTTTTCAGTCAACAACTTAGCATCATTTTCAGTCAAAAAGTACATGCTTGTTTACATCCTCAACTAACACATTTCTAATGCATTCCTTATCCAGTACATTTATCCATAAACACATTAAACAACTCACACCTACTTGTTTTCAGTATTGAATTATTTGCAAAACATTCCACCTTCTCATTCATGCTTTATTTCCATCATATAGTGCTTTTATCACATCCCACAGTTAACCAACAGCTTCATATTCATGTAAAAATAAGTAAGAAAGAACAAAAAAAACTTTATTTGTCACATTCATACATTTCTCAATGACCTGCTAAAAACAAAATCTGATCTGCACATGTCCTACCTGAATCTGAAATTCAGGCTTTAAATTCATTTATTTGTATATCTTGTAATTGAGTTTTTCTGTCTGTTATAAAATCATTTTAGATGGTGAATTTAACATTCAAAACAAATATAAAAGTACAAGAAACATTCTCTGGTATGTAAAATTAACTTTTTACTCTTTATCTAGTTGCAAATAACGACCCATTAAAAGTTCATATTGTGAGAATAACCCAGCATCCATGCATCTTATATTAGTGATCTTAAGTTAGTGGCTAGTTCCACCTGATAAAATGCAATATTACTTGAGCAGTGTATATCTTATAGAGTGCATAAACTGTATGTGATCTACTAAATGCAGTATTTTGTTGAAGCCTTGCATATGATATGTTGGAATAACTACAGTATAGCTCGCAGAACAAATATTCTCAGGAGCCACCTCCCAGCTATGGGGATTCTTTGCCAAATTTTGATAAGACATCCCTAGGTTTCAGAAGCACCAACAATCTCTTCTTCACATTCAAGCAAGAATTTTGTCAGTGAAGGGGAATCAACTTTCCATTTTATATTCCATCAGACAAATGCACTGGAGGAAGATTGCAGAAGCCTAACTTGTCAATTTGTTCTCGCTGCTCAGTGCTTCCTACTCCCAAGAGACAAGATATTATCTAAGTAGTATTAATAGTTTGCTGTTGCAATTATTCTTATAATTTCAATTTGTATACCACTGAATACTATATGAATAACAGACATTGATAAGGTTGTGTAGTTAACATTCACAAGCATTACGCAATAATCATTAGAAATAGTAAGAATAGTTAAAGCATCCCTGAAAAAGTAAGACACAAAGCATGCACAGTAAAAAAAAAATTCAGTCAAATGGAATAACAATCAATCCCAACAAAGACCTTAACACTATACTCAACTGCAAAGTTCCATAAAAGCTCTATATAACAGCTCAGTTTTGAGCATTTTCCTGAATAAAGTGAGGGTGGAGGCAAGTCTGATTTTACCTGGGAGATTATTGTAAAGGGTAGACGTGGCTTCCAAGAAGCAATGTTCTGCTCCTTAGCTCCCCCCACCCCACTTCATGAAAATGGAGAACAAGTAGCAGAGTCTCCTGGAGCACCATGTTAGCCAGATAGGGTGTGATTGGACAATCTGGTCCCACAGATATAAAGGTCAAAGTCATACATTGTCAAAACCAGCACTTTTCAATTGCACCCACTCAGGGCCAAAGTATAGCTTTTCCCCAAGTCATCTGGGAGATTATCACTTTCTTATTTGTACTCATATCAACTGCAAAGTTCCACCTCTGTTTTCTAAAAACATTTGTACCAATTTTCAGTCAAGGGGATTAAACAAAAGAAAGGGGCCTATCCCTTGTCACCAGTGTCCTAATCTATCATCAGCACACAAGAAGGGCCTTACCTTAGGGCTGAGCTGACTCATATTCCTATGTGTGAAGGTGTTTTGTAAAATAATCTTGCCCAAGCAATTCATAGTTTTTAATTGAACTTGGAAATACATTACCCACCATGAGATAGTAAGACACAGCCTATATTTGATGCCTTGATCCTTTATTGCAACTTCTGAAGGTACCTGCTGAACCTGTTTTTAGAGACAGACTCACAGAAAGCACATTATCATTTTTAGATATCATCAAAGTGCACATCACTGTGGAAAAATCTGCTTTCTCCAGACTAGGATATATAGCAAATAGCAAATCCATTGAAGCAGATCAACACATTAATGACAATCTAACCCATTTGATGACTTAAGGAGAATCCCAAAATGTACACTTGGTTCTTCAGGTTAAGTGCAATACCAAATTTTAATTTTTATTAATTTCGCTTGATGAAACCTTAGCTTGTTTGATTTCATCAATTCTAAAATTGCTATCACAGTCTGTTCAGAATTTTACAGTGTCATTGGGCCTTGAAAAATATAGCTTCCCAATATTATTGAGAGGTGGGTGGCATGGAAGTTTAATAATGATAATAACTTTAACACCATTAAACAACAACTGTTTATCCCAAGTCTTTGGAAAGGACACAATAGGTGGATAAAAATTCCAAATCAAATCTGAACATCTGGCTGATTGTGTGACCAATCCTCCTCATCCTCCTCATCCTTTAAGCCAAACTTTGGGTTGATTTCTCCCAGCAGCTTTGGGCAACTGCTAATCAATTATTCCATCTTTCCAATATTTCAGTAGAGATTGATATATCAAAGACTGGATGAACTAAGAATTTGGACGGGAGTCGTGAGGAAAAAGGATCAAGGGGATTTTTTTAAAAAAGCACTGTCTAAAACAGGATTGGTATAATCTGTTTAGTTTACATTTTCAACTGAATTGTCCTAATTTGTACTTCCCAAATTAATATATGCGCCAAAATAGCAATACTTGGAATGAAAAATGCAAATAAATATGAGTTCTTTTCTCTTCTATAGGTAACGACCAAAGCTGTCTTCAAAACTAAAAGGGAAAAATTGAAATACTTCTTTATACAAATAATTAAACTACTGTATATAATTCATTGATGCAATGATGCACGATGGCTACCAGTTCTAATAATATTAAAAGAGAACTAAACAAATAGAAAAAATATAATGCTCTCAGTGACTACTTATCTTGATGCTTTTGTCTTACACAAGAAGAGTTATCTAAAAAGTAGATACAGCCTTGAATTAAGCTCAATTACTGGTGAATTTATGAACACATCAATATAGTTTTCTTTGCAATAATATGGAAATGGGTTGCCATTGTTGTCTTCCAATTTTTTCCCTCCCAGCTTAGCAGTTGGCCTTTAGTTCTGGAACTACCTCTCTTATCCAAGAATTAACCAGATCCAGATTTGGGGCAGAAAAAACTTATCAGATGCTGCATATGCTGAGGCACGGTTTAGTAATATTACAAATAACCTTTCATTTTGCCATGCAAGTGGTAACCTCATCACATTTTTAGTAAAATTACCATGGTTGGCTATCTGTCAATTGTCTGGCCTATTTTGGGGCCATTCTTAAATGTGATAGGTATAAGTCAACCTGGTGTGCAACACAACAGATTATCTGTGCTGATCAGAAGTAGAGAATAGTCATTGAATATGAATATTTGTTTACTTTCATTCTATCATAGTTTGATAAGTAAAGCCATATGCTTATCAGTAGTTATGGTTTATTTATAATAGATTAAGATTAGGACAGTCATGCTCTCTGTTAATATAGTATAGGTAAATGATTTGCATGTATAGTAGCATGATATTAAATTATTTGCACTGTCCTAAGTTTCCATCAAAGGTACACATTTTGAAAATGGCTGGTTTTTAATAGGATATCTAACAAGATATAATTTTCTTATAAACCAATAATACTGTCCCCTCCCTTAATATTCCTCAACTAAAATGACAAGGGAATAATCGACCAATAGCCATTAAACCTCCTGATTAAAATTCTAAGTCAAAGTTCAGTCAGAGATCACCAGATAAAAACCCTAACAGTCAATATACCATATATATTTGAGAATAAGCCGAGTTTTTCAGCACGTTTTTCATGCTGAAAAAAGCCCCCCTCAGCTTATAATGGAGTGATGAAAAAAATGCCTTTTTTCCTGCAACCGTTTTGGCTCCTGGGGTTGCAGGCAGGCTTGCTAAAGCCAAAATGGGGCGTGGGGGTGTGTGTGTGCAGCGCCCCTCCCCCGCGCCCCTTTTTAGCTTCCAGGAGTTGCAGGCAGGCTTGCTAAAGCCAAAATGGGGCATGGGGGGGTGCGGCGCCCCTCCCCCGCACCCTTTTTGGCTCCCAGAAGTTGCAGGCAGGCTTGCTAAAGCCAAAATGGGGCATTGGGGGGTACGGTGCTGCTCCCCCACGTCCCTTTTTGGCTCCCAGAAGTTGCAGGGAGAAAGAAACAAAGAAATCCTCACTGTTTAGGGAGATCCCATGTGCACTGAGCTTGAGTTGAGAGCTTCTTGTAATTGGCTGCTAGCTATCCTTGCTCAGGCTAAGCCAGGAGTAGGTAAATGTGGCCCTTTTACAACCTGTGGACTTCAACTCCCAGAATTCTCCTAGCTTGGCTGTCTCAGGAATTCTGGGAGTTGAAGTCCACAGGTTATAAAAGGGCCACATTTGCCCACCCCTGGGCTAAGCTAATCAGTAGTGGAGCTCTAAGAATGCCAGATGGGAAGGAAAAAGGGAGGGAGAAAGAAAGAGAGAGAGAGAGAGAGAAGAAAGAAAGAGACAAAGAAAGAAAGAAAAAGAAAAAGGAGGGGGAGAGAGAGAGAGAGAGAGAGAGAGAGAGAGAGAATGCAGGTATCTCTTAACAGAGGTTTGAACTTGCCTGAAATTAGATCAAGCCAGTGACTGGGTGGGCGTGGCTAGCTGGTCATGTGATATATGTGTATAGGGACTACTCAGAGGGCTGAAAGAAGTCATATCTGACAGGTCCTCATACTTCTGACCAGTCCTCACACTTATGACCATCCTCACATTTATGCCCATGCAGCATTCTTAACAACCATGTCACTCATTTCACAACTGCTTCTCTTCACCATAGTGACAAGATTTTTGTTGATCCTCTTTTCTACTTACAGAGCTAGTTTACTGTTTTTCTTTGAAATCAATATTCAAAAACATTTAACTTACTGATGCCTCAATTAATGTAATTTTATTGGTATCTATTTTTATTTTGAAATTTACCAGTAGCCGCTGCATTTCCCACCCCTGGCTTATATTCGAGTCAATAAGTTTTCCCAGTTTTTTGTGGTAAAATTGGGTGCCTCGGCTTATATTCGGGTCGACTTATACTTATATGGTATCAAGAATTCAGTGCACATCACACCAGTGTTGATATAATACCTGTGTTTTTTATAAAGAAAGCCTCTTGAAATTCATATTTCTGGAGTCAAGCTGGCTTCTCTGAAAAACCACTTTCCATGGTGTCAGGCTTCTACTTAGGATTTCTAACTTCTAATTATTGGACATCCTCGTTAGTAGTGACATTTAAAGTTCTATGGTATCAGTTTTAATCTTTTCCTTAGAAGGATGGGGTTCAGAATAATCCTGAGTTGTTTAATGTGCACCTGTAAAGTGATTTATTCTCATATGATATTTGAGATTTCTCATGAATGACACACCAGTTTTACATGACAATCTTGAAGTTTCTGACAATTTATAAACAGAACTGTCAGTCTGCAACTTTTAGTTGCATTAGTTTTTTCTCCCCCTGCAAACACTGGAATTTCATTAATTAATATTACCATGACTATGAAAAGCAGATTTGCCCAAGGGCAGCTTGAAACTCAATATATTTCTTTTCCCCTTGGTGCTTCTGAGGTTGCCAACATATCACATTTCAACACCAAGACATGAATCTCTCATAGTCACTGATGGCTTGAGTGAACTTGAACTTCCATTGCTTTGTAGGGGACTTCAGCATTGCTTATTCTCTTTGAGGCCATTTCTCCCCTCTTGTGAGAATGAAGGACAGCTGTCACAAAAAACAGTCCACTAGAGCTCTGAATGGGCTGCTGCTGAGTTCCAGCAGGACACTTGCTGCTGTCAGAAAATTTCATCGCAGCAAGAGTTATTTCAAGGTCAAAAGGTTCTTCTGAGTTTTTCTAGATTTACTCCCTGTATGGAACTTGACAACTGACAATCCTCCCTCTCCTGCTTCCCAAAGAGTTGTATAAAATCCAACAAATGTTTTGTTCAAGCACATTGATTGGAAAGAGGTATAGTCTGCACAGTGCAACATAAATCTGCCTCAGGGATCTACTCAATGTCTCCTGTTACTCTCTTAAGGCCACTTGTGATTGACAGCATTCCGCTTCCTTGCCACTCTCATGAGCTGTGGCTTGGGGGAGCAGAAAATGGCAAGAAGGCCCAGTTTCTATGTGGGATAGCTACTTAAATGAAAAACTTAAATTGCTGTGAGCCACTGATCAATGACTATGCATACCACTTTTGGGTCTTAGGACACAGGTTGCAGATCAGCCATTGGGAATAGGAGTATCTTTACATTATCTATGGAATCTCAGGATAATTCATGGCTGGGTGCAATGTATCTTGTGATTTAGTAATATCAGTGTTATAATTGTTACTATTTGTGTTCTTCTTCAAAAGGTAGCTTTATTCATATATATTTTAGATTTATAGCCTCCTTTTTGTGAGGTTGGACAAAAAGATTGAATGGCCTCAAGTTTTCTAAGAGTCAGAATGGACTCGAACATGGGTCTTCCTAGTCCCTATTCCCTAGTTCAATATCTTAACTCATTCTTAGCTTATATTTTGGATTTATACCCATCTCACACACACACACACACATACATATATGATTCTGATAAGCTTACATCTTAATTGCTGCACCCAATCGACTCTTGTGGAACATCCAATAGGACTAATTCAAATGTCAGAAACACTATCTGTCAACCCTGAAGTGAACCTGGCTGAGGTCATCTTTGAGGCTTCAGGGTTGCCACAAGGCAGAAGAAGAGACAGGGAGGGGAGAGAATAGATAGCTGGGGTGTGTAGTCAAAACAAAAAGTTTTCCTGTGGGAACCAAGGAAATTCCACCAAGTGCTGGGGAGAAGAGGAGTGGAGTAACCAAGCAACCAGCCAGCACTCTATTGGACAATGTGACTGATGACTGGGGGAAGGGGGAACTTTCACTTTTTAATTAGGTGAAAACTGTGGGAACTTTCAGAGTCGGTTTTCACCAGTTGTGCCAATGTGATGTATTCAATAAATTGTTCTTTGAGGAATCTACCTGCCTCAGAGTTCTGCTTTCTATGGGTGCATTACTTGGAATGCTGACACTATCATTGAAAGCCTTCATGTAACGTCCTTCACATCCAAAGATCACATATCCAGATAACTTCCTGGATAAGATGTCATTCATTAGCAGGATCATAAACAAAAATCACCCTGTATTTCTTTCTTTTCAAAGTTAAAATAAGCTTTGCTTTCCTAGGTATAAGAACAAGAATCTTGTATTTTTCCATTTTATCCATTTTTCTACAACCAATCTTTCAGAGAACTTTACATTTCCTTTAGGCAGAAGAAGGGCAAATTGTGGGAATATCTTAAAATGCTTCAATTATCCACAGCTACTATAAATAAAAGGTCAGATCTCATGCATACTTGACCCCCTGCTCTTCATTCAACATTTGGGTTGATTTATTGTCAGACCTGGTCCAACACCGTTACAATGTTTGACATAAACTGTTTAGTAAGAGAAGTATAAAAAGAATGACATCACCCTAAACCTAAAAAAAGTATATAATATTGCTGTTGTACCACAATGTGCTGATATTACTTGCAAAATTTAAAAGACATCATTATGCGGCTACCTTCTAAGACTCTTGGGCAACAAATAACTATTTTTTAATAAGAGAAATTGATGCTGCAGCAGCAGCTTCAGAAGTAGCCGGCAACCTGGAAAGAGGAGATTTTCCACAAAAGAAATTGGCATTGCAATCTGCAAAGTCCGCTTTGGATCTGGGAGATGCCACAATTTTAAATGCACAATGCAAAGTTTAAGCACACTTCAGAAAATGGAAGTGCATAGGTTATTGAAGCTGAAGAGAGTAAATTAGTTTAAGTTCAGGAAGTTTGGGTTCAGACCGCAGCCTACTTCAAGACTTCTATGAAACCCTGGAGAAGCAGGATAGAAGTTGTTAGATCAAGGCTCAAAATCTATATAAGGCAATATAAGGCATGCACACACTGGGAACAGGCTCCAGCTGTTCCTCTGCCTCACTGCTGTCTAGCTCCCTCTCTGCCTCCAATGCAGAGCCCTCATCAGAGCTTTCCCCAGCCTCCAGGACCAGCCCATGTTCCTCCCCAACCTCCTCCCTGTCCAACTCTGCAGCCAGCTCTGCTGGCCGCCAGCAGGCCATAACAATCTGGGTCTGGAACACAGAATGCGTTAAGGGCTTGGTTACCTGGCTTTACTATTAGCTGATTAATCAACATGGCTTATTTATTTTGAGGATGTTTTTATTGTTCTAATATTTTAATTGCCTTATAATTTTGAATTGGAAGCCTCTCCGAGTCACTTGGTTGAACTGGGAAGCTGTAGAAATTAAATAAATAAATGTCTGAGTTGGCTTTTCCCAGGAATTGCTGTAGGAATGTGGATAGTGGGTTGAGGGACACCCTTCTGGGAGTCAGTGGTTCTAATCTACAATTTACTGCTATGGTTGCATGTGTTCCATTACAACTGAATACAGATGTCTTTCCCCAGCCTTACATCCAACTTGGGGAATTGTTAGTGTGGAAATCTCAATACATCCGAAGGGCATTCACATCCATTTCTGGGGAAAAAAAACCCCTCACATTAATGCAGTTTTGAACATTTCTGTGCCACCCATTAATTAACACTCTGAGGATTGCCTACAAGGAATAACAATTCAGTCCTAAAAAAGAAAATGCTAGAAATGGTAATTTAACTTTTAGCAGATTGAATACTTAAGGTGATCTATATGGTATGTTAAAAGGTTACCTTCATACTGAAATGTTATTAAAGTTGGCACCACTTGAATCCCTCTGGATGAAAATCAAGCAGAGGATAATTCCTAGGTCATCAACTTCCTAAATTCAGAATAGTAGAAGGCTCAGACTTTGGGCAGCCTCATTTAACAGACAACTGAGTTTATCATTTTGAACTGCATTTGTCTAAAAATAGGAAAGATATGTTTCTTATATCCATAACCTACGTTCTGTTACTGAAGAAATAAAATTGACTTAACAATCCTTTAAGAACAATGGATTTAGTCCAGCAGTTAACAGGTGAATCTCTACTCTCAAAGAGTTCCTCAAACAGAACAAAAGGCACAATGGTGAGTGACCTATACCAGAGTTCCCCAACCTTTCTGTCTTTGCAGACTGGCAGGGGTGGGTGGGGAGGGGATGGTTCTGAGCAAGTGGCAGGCAAGCATTGTGCACACATGCAGCTCCATTTCACAAGCAGCAGGCAAGCATGCCCGACTGCGTGTGCATGCACTCGCCCACTGCTCACGGCCTGGTAGTTGGCCATGACCTGGGGATTGGGGACCTCTTATCTAGACAAAAAGAGTGCTCTTCAGGCTCTGGAGGAATGGGCTTCCATTCATTTCCCACTCACATAACAAATCAGAAAAAGGCAGATGGACAAGTTACAGGTGGAAACTGTGAAGAAGGTCATTATCAAAAGCCACCCAGTAAAGATCTGGTTGAGCTGGAATTTGACCAATTCTAACCTAATGAACATCACACCAGATCTCCTGTCATTCCTAGTTGACCATTTTCTCTATGGGAAGGAAAGAAGGGGCAATACTTCAAGCACTTCAAATACTTCAGCTTCAACCACAATAATACACGAGCACACAATAGATACAAACTGAAGGTAAACCGCTCCAAACTCAATTGCAGAAAATACAACTTCAGCAACAGAGCAGTCAATGCTTGGAATGCACTACCTGACTCTGTTGTGGCATCCCCAAATCCATAACTTTAACCTTAGACTGTCTACTGTTGACCTCACCCCATTCTTAAGAGGTCTGTAAGGGGCGTGCATAAGTGCACTAACGTGCCTACCGTCCCTGTCCTACTGTCCCCATTTATTCGTATCCATTTCCTGTGTTCATATTCATGTTTATACTTATACCTGTTATCTCATACATGTTTGACAAATAAATAAATAAATTTTAAAAAAAATACTGAGCCAAACCTAACTACCTATAGTTTGGTGTTAATTATATCTCAATACTTTGTAAAATTTAACATTGTTATAGTAAAGAAGAATTTGGTCATTGACTAAAGGTGTAAGGCATTAGGATATTACCTAGGGATACCCCCTCTGAGTCTTTTGTCATAAACAGTGTTGGATCAAGGTCTTCTAGCAATTGCTAGATCCAAAGGTGGAAATTTTTAATGTTTGAAAATATAATACCTTGCCTATCCCAGGTCCTTGGGAAGGGCTTGATAGATGAAAAAAATGCCAAGTTCAGTCTGGTTGACTCTGAGACCAACCATGGTAATAACTCACTGATAGAAGTTTGCCTGGGAAATCAATAGTTCAAACCACTCATCAGTTAGAGGAGTATGAGCAAGTTATTATTCTCTCATTCCCTACCATATGAAACATTTATTTTATCTATCACATTTTTATTCCAGTATTCTTCCTACAAGTATATGAGGTTATTGGATTTTATAATCCATTAATACAGTCATAGCTACAGAACTTATATTTATGCCCCTTCCACCCTATACAATTTTAATGTCCCCATGCACAAATACTGAAATAATGCTGTTGTTTCTGTGGTTAGTAAACTTGTAAGTGGAGTTTTGAACCTAATACTCCAAGTTTCCAGGGTGAAACTGAATCACATACTCTTGGACTATGCATTGCACATTTAAAACATTATTATTTGTGCTAAAAGGTCCAGCATCCTATTAAAGTAGTATCTTTCTTAAGAGAATTGAAGCTTTGCAAAAATAACCAGCAAACTTTAGACTTTCCAAAATCTCAGATATGCTGGCAAAAACCCATTAAAAAAAGAGATGCTGGGTGTAAACAAGAGGGTTTAAACCTAATCTTCATCAGTTTGGGATGTGGCACTCTGCCATGATGTTTTACACTGCAGACATGACACAATTTGCTGCAATAGGACCTTGAGATAATGTAGTTGCCTTATGAAGGTGTTTCACCTACTGTAGCTTTAAAGCCACAACCAGCAGGTCAGTGACAGTATCTGGACAAGGCTTCTCTCATGTTCAGATGTCTCCTCTGGATCCTGGAACTGACTGAGAGATGAGCAAAGAGAACAGTTATTTTTCTTTTAGAAGCAAGGGGTCCAAGGGTTTTTTTTTTTGCAAAGTAGCTTTGAAAAATGTTCCTCATAAGCCTTCAAGAAAGCAAAAAATATTTTTCAGGGTTTTCCACAATCTTAGCATGAATCTTAAATGGAATTTGGGAGGCCTTCAGAAGGCACATTTTTGTTTTATTGGGTATAGAAAAGGTAGAAAACAATGCTTAATTCTCTTTCTGGAATTAGAAAAGCCATTTATTAAAGTGTAAATAAGATATACATCTGATCTCTTTGTAAATTAATTAAACAAACTAAACCATATTTGGAGGAATTAAATCATGAATAGATTAAGACAGGGGTGTCAAACTCACGTCATCACGGTGGCATCACGTGCCATATCAGGACTTCCCCCACCCTTCGCTAAATTGGGCGTGGGAGTGGCCAGTGCTTGACGCATCTGGCCCGTGAGGCTGGGAGTTTGACAGCCCTGGATTAAGACATTAAATTGTAAGCCACACCCACCTAGCTCTCTGCTACTGAGAGGATACCACATAGTCAGAAAAATTTATCGCAATAGTTTATTCTGGTCTTATGAAGCATATTCTTCATTTTAGAAAGGACAAGTTTTTCTGGACTCTTTCATTATTATGTGAGAAATCCCATCTTTTGATCACCTGCAGTGAAGCACCAGTAGTTTTCACAGATTGGCAAGGCAAAGCAAAATCCCTTGAGGGTGTAAACATCTGGCCAACCAATGGCAGAACAGTTTGACACTTTTGCTGCCATGGCCACTAGTTTTCCCTAAAAGTCTGTCATAGGACTAACTGAAGCTATAAGAAATGCTATGAACGTCTGATGTTAGTTTAATATAGCTAAAGCCAATAATTACATTGATTGCTTTCTGTCTTAATACCTTCATAATAAAGGGCTCACGTCTCTTTAAAAGGAAGGAAGAAAGATCAAGAATTTGATCATTCAGTTAGAAGTCTGAAAGCAATTCTCAATCCATTACGGTAAGAAACTGAAGTGAAGAACGGAATAGTTTTAATTTATCTATAACTATCTAAGGTCTAGGAGACCTACACAAAAGGCTACAATTACATCTGATTTAGGATTCATTAGTATAATTCAAGGAATTATTTATTTTCTGGAAAAATATTTAGCTCAATGTATTTATTCGTTATTGTATAACAGAAATAGATCATAATGAAATTTATCATGATAATGAACTGAAAGGATTGTAAGAAAAGGTACTGATAATCTAAGTATAGCTATTGTAGAAGCAGAGTATCCCCCCTTGTTGTTTTATGTTTATGAACGATCCTTCTTTCAAAAATGAATGACATCCTATTAGTGGTCTCAATAACTCCAACATTGTCTGCTTACTGAAGTAGCTGAAAATGGAAGTCTTCCAAAGGCCATATGAGGCATGACGCCACCTACTGGTTGTTATTGGAATGATGGCAGTAATATTGTTTCTTGCATTATACAGTATAGTTTATGTTTTGACTTTGTTGTAGGCCACCATCAAAAGTCTTCTTGGATTGCAGCAAAGTATATCTTTGATTAATATAGAATATATAAAAGTGAAGTGATATGACCATAGCTCAAATTGACTATTTTAAAATTTGCCCTTCTTTTTAATATTTATCAAATTTGTGTTAGATTAGGCAGTAGTTCTCTAAAAGCTTCCCATTTCCTTCGCAATTTCTGCTAAAGAATTCAAGAGGAAAACTAGGGGAAGGAAATTCAAGTGGGATTTCTTGGAAGTGCTGTGTAGAGTTTAACTTTTGCAACAGGTAAGGAAAATGTTCAGAGATTTAAGTTTTAACATTAAATAGCTAACTGAAACAAGCAAACCAGCATAAACCTTTGGGATGTTATGTGACTGGACTTACTGATATATCTCTGGAAAACTAGGATTGTTAAAATTATATGTTCACTAATTTGGCCTTGGGGTTATCTTGGTCAATGAGGCATCAATGCCAGGTTCAGGCTGACATTAATGGTGAACATGCAGATTTTGAGGTTATTAGAATGGTATAGTATACAATCTACCTTCTCTTAAGACCTCAAAATAGAGACATGCAGATGTTATATTATCTCATAATCATGTTATAGAGGTAAAATTGGCATTATACAATATATTCAGATTGGACATATCTTGTGATCTGCTGGGCATCTGTGTCACACTTAATGAACGAATGGATAGAGGTGATTTTTTATCTTTTTGTAGCTAGATTATCTAAACCAGGGGTGCTCAAGGCTCACGGGCCACATCCGGCCGGCGGGTTGTTTAGATCTGACTCTTTCACCCTGGAAAGAGTGAAGGACCGGCCTGCAGTGCTTCTTCCAGCA
Source organism: Ptyas mucosa (assembly GCA_012654045.1). NCBI lineage: Eukaryota > Metazoa > Chordata > Lepidosauria > Squamata > Colubridae > Ptyas > Ptyas mucosa. The sequence continues at coordinate 38,007,983 of WNWU01000017.1, forward strand.
AAAGGGCCCTCCTGGGCTCTGTGTGGCCCTCCCGGGTTCTGTTTTCACTGGCAGAGGACTGCAGGACGTTTAGCTGGCCATGCCCACCCTAGCCACAGCCACCCAGCCATGCGCATTCGCCCCCCCCCCTGCCCAGGGCCAAGCATAACCCTGATGCGGCCCTCGATGAAATCGAGTTTGGCACCCCTGGTCTAAGCAGTCCTCCCCCTTGGAAATAAATATCAGAGTTTGTTCAGGATTTCTTGCATTTCTCTCTCCCTATTTTACTCTTTTTGCTTTAACCTCTTTAGCTGAGATTGTGTGAAGGGATAAATGTTCTTTTCCATTATTTGCAGGGTGAAAGTGCTTAGCTGAACTGACTCCTAATAAGAGAAAGATATTTCTTTTTCTCACTCTGCAGAATCAGTGCCAATTAGGGAACTGGAAAGAGACTGTAGTTCAGAGGGCAAAGCACTAGCTAAGGAAAATGAGTGTGCAAGTTCTACTTATTGTTCAGTGAGTAATTTGCAGATTGACATTTAAGAAAGTTGTCTTAAAGGTCAAATCTGTTAATCACTTAGTATGCCCTAACGAGCTCTGTTTTGTTTTCTGCATCTTTCTATTCTTAAGACAATGTGCTCATTTTCCACAGAGATTCAAGAAGCTTTGGTGGTAGATTTCAAGTATGAATTAAGCATTGCTCAATACTCAAGCTTTATTATTTTACTATTCATGGCTTGTTCCTAATTTGATAAAATTGATACATTTGCTCATGAAACTGGTCTGCAAATAAAGATGGAGAAAATGATACTCATGTGATTTGATTCTCATGCTTATTCATGCTATCGATTCTCCAAAATCTTTTCTGATTTCTAGTTTTTTTTCCCTCTACAGTAGGAGTCCCCAACGCCAGTATGCAGCCTGATGCTGGGCCATAGCCCATTGGGAACCCATTTACAAGTGAGCATGTAAAACCGTCCCCTCTCCCCCCCCCACCATCCTGATCCACAGAGCAGAAAGATTGGGGACTGCTCCTCTACAGGTATGCTATAACTTCTTTTTCAATCTGTCATTTATTCAACATAATTCCATCACACTTGATTCACTGAAATATTTGTTTTTTTTAAAAAAGTCTGTTCTAGCATAACTTGGTGGATTGCATAACTGTAGTTCTACCCATTTGCTGTTATTTTCTAAGAATAGCTATTTCTTCAGGTATTAATATTAAAGCTAAATGACAGAAAGCTAGTTTTTATTTTCTTAACTTTTTTTTGACAAATAACAGCCATAGGAAAACTTCATTCAGATTGGACTACAGCAAAGATGCATGGGTTGAGGCTTTGATTCTCTATTCCAACTTGGAATTTTTTTAAGGTGACCGAATGAGAACATCAGTACATACATGGCAGAGGTGTAATCATACCATCTACATTTAATCTATATTAAATTTAATTAACATGGAATGAAATGAAACCAAACTTTTGTTCTGGTATGCACACTCCGTTTTGGCATATGCCTCTGGTATGCTAATTTAGAGTTCGACTGCTGTCTTTGGTCTGGAAAATTACTGTGCATCACTGGCTTCCAGAATAAAGGGAAGGGTCTAAATCCTTCTTCCACCAAATTGCCAGTGGCCACAGCTGAAAAAATACAAAAGCATAACCAACAAAGAAAAGCTTGATAGGTAAGCCTGAACAGGCTTCCATAGAAAGAGGCTCATTTGACATGCACAGTTCAAATGTTCTAAAAAGATTTTTTTTTTTGACAAAATGGACTTCAGAAGATAATCCAAAGGACATTTTTTGTCTATTGCAGGAGTGTCAAACTCAAGGCCCGTGGGCTGCTTAGATCTGGCCTGCGGGGGCGCCCTGGAAATAGCGAAGGACTGGCCTGTGGTGCCTCTACCAGTGAAAACAGATGTCGAGCTGGCCATGCCCACCCTGGTCACGTCCCCCCGAGGTCAAAAACAACCCTGATGTGGCCCTCAATGAAATCGAGTTTGACACCCCTGGTCTATGGAAATTCTGTTGTCAGAGTCAGATGTCAGAGGAGAGGAGAGCGTATGGTCATAAATCAGTAAGAGCTAAAGCACCCTATTCAGTCTCTCCTAAGTAGACAGATACAGACTCAACATCACATGCCCACACAACCTATTCATAATTTCTTCTGTCTTCTGTTTTCTACAATGCCTTTTGTTTTTTAAAAAATCCCACTGACAGTGATATAAATTCTTTACAGTTTACTATTTAAACTGGGTTTGTGCCAAGTATCCCTAGGAATCTGGAGAAACCTATGGGCCCTTCTCAGACAAATGGATTTAAACGTATAAAATGTATAGATTGTATCACAAAGGAAATTATCTATCTATCTATCTATCTATCTATCTATCTATCTATCTATCTATCTA
>WNWU01000017.1:38018380-38062031 GCA_012654045.1 Ptyas mucosa
ACTTAAACTTAAACTTAAACTTAAACTTAAACTTAAACTTAAACTTATTCAAGACAGGGGAATGGATTCTTCTTTTCCATTTCCTGCATCTGATAGTCAAGGTTTATATTTTTCTGTAGTTCTACCCAATGCCCTTAAATCACAAACATGCTTTAGATTGGGGATTTCTTAAGATAAAAGACCTTCTGCAATAAGGGAGAGGGAAAATCTTGAAATTGTTTATTAGCCCCTTAGATCTGCAGCACTGATGATATTACTTAGTTTGGTAATGAAATGTCTGTGAGAAATCAAGCAAGCCTCAGAGAATACCAAGGACCCCACAGTCCTTTAGATCGGGATCTTCTCACTGTGATGAAATGTAAAGCACTTCTTACATTTTGGAACATAAATGTTAGTTTTTAGAATAATATGTAGGTTGTAAACATTTACCCATAAATGTTGTACTTTTCTGCAAAGTGAAGCATCCCTTTGTGTTATGTTTCTGTGATGCATTTTTCCCATGTTTTTTCACCCTGGACATTCTGTTGGCAGCATAACACCTGCCTGTAATGCCATCTCTGCCTTTTCCTCTTTTTCCCCCTCTCTCTTTTCAATTCCCTTTAAAGAAAAGCCTTGAAAGTTAATAAATAATTAGCCAACTTATTGGAAGGGGAATAACCTCAGGTTCAACTTTCTTTTTTAAAAAAATTTAAATAAAACATAAGGTAGTTTGGCACTTTCAGATTTCAAAAGCTTCTTCCAAGAGATGAAACTCAACTGTGCTTAGATATTAAAGTCTAAGGCCTGCAGTAATTGCCACTGGGCTAACATGGAATGAGAAACGGTAGGAAATTTAGAACCATCTTCAGAATGTCTTATTGGTTAATGATATCATAATAAATTGAAAGAGCATTATTAAAAATGAAGTATATCGTCAATAAAGTCTTCCTGGTTTTGGAGAAAGATTTAATGCCATATTTATCTCCCTTTGGCTAAAATCCACTCTTTCATTCTGTTCGTACTTAAATGGAATCCCAAAACAGTTCTAATCTTCATGTACATGATTTTATGGTATGATTGATGATAAACATTTTTATTACCTGTGGGATGGTGATTGTGGAGGAACTTGTTACTCAAACTCCTTTTCTCATAGATAAATATGCACGTGCGAAAGGAGCACCATAATATCACTTTTAACCCAGGCATTGCAATGTAGAGCCTTCTGTTTCTCAGGTAAAACTGGAAGACTAGTTAATGCCAAATGGGTATCACATTGATACTTCTAGTTACCAGTGTGTTTCTGGATGCAATTCAAGGTGCTTGTGGTTACCTTTAAAGCTTTATAAGGCTTGAGACAAGGGTACCTGTGGGATCATCTTTTTTCAAGAGTCTCTACCTGTCCATCTAGGTCTAATGGAATGGGCATGCTGTGGATCCCATTAGGCAAAGAATATTGGCTGGTGGAGACTAGGAGGTGAGCTTTTTCTACAATGGACCCCTCCTCTGTAGAACATTCTCCCTTCTGAGATTAGGTCCGAGGGAGACCACTTGCCACAGATTGCCGGATGTGAGTCCCTCTTTATGAGATGGGGTCATGGGGTTCAGTTGGGCTTGCTGCTTACATACCTGGCTCCCTGCCACGTGGCAACAGCCCTGCCCGAACTACTCGACGTGATAGCCATGGTGGCAGTGGATACACCCAGGCTTATGGTCATGGGTGATTTCAACTTGCCTTCCGTTGGTGAAACGTCTGAGGTGGCTCGGGAGTTCATGGCTTCCATGATGGTCATGGACCTGACCCAATTAGTTCATGGCCCCACTCACAGGGGGGGCACACTCTGGACATGATTTTTGTCTCTGGCCAGTGGTTGAGTGATCTGGTTATAGGGGATATTGACATAGAACCCTTGTCATGGTCTGATCACTCACTCCTTCACCTAGATCTCCGAACCGCTACACCCCGCCGCAGGGAGGCAGAACCAACTAGATGGGTCCGCCCCAGGTGCCTGATGGATCCTGATAGGTTTCAGATGGAGCTTGGGCCGTTTCCTGAGGATCTGGCACACGACTCGGCTGAGGACCTGGTAGCTGCCTGGAATCGGGCGGCTGGTGGAGCCTTGGATCGAGTCGTGCCTCGGCAGCCTCTGACCCGGTGCAGATCTCGAGCGGCTCTCTGGTTTACCGATGAGCTGAGAGAGATGAAGCACCAGAAAAGATGCCTGGAGAGTGGTTGGAGGGCCAGTCTCGCTGAATCTGATTGAACACTGGTAAGGTCGCATATTAAGACCTACCTAGTGGCGATAAAAGCGGCAAAGTTTTATTACTTTTCTGCTTCTATTGCATCATCAGGGAATCGTCTGGCTGCCCTGTTCAGGGTGACCCACTCCCTGCTCCATCCAGGAGTGCAGGAGGATCCCTTGGAAGGCAGGGCGGAGGATTTCGGACAATACCTGTATGACAAAATCACTCAATCCCTCAGGGGGGATTTGGACTCCGACTGGGTAGAGCTGGGCAGGGTGACAAGGAATAGTCTTGAGAATGTTACCTGGGAAGAGTTTGACTTTGTGACTCCTGATGATGTGGACAGGATTTTGGGGACACTTAGTGCGGCCACATGTTTACTGGACCCGTGTCCCTCCTGGTTGGTACTGGCCTCCCGGGAGGTTACACGAGGCTAGCTCCAGGGTATTATCAACGCTTCTTTGAGTGAGGGTCACTTCCCTGCCGCCTTGAAAGAGGCGGTGGTGAGGCCTCTCCTCAAGAAGCCTTCCCTGGACCCGCCAGTATTAGCTAACTATTGTCCTGTCTCCAACCTCCGCTTTATTGTGAAGGTTGTTGAGAGTGTGGTTGCGCGACAGTTTCCACAATTCCTGGAGGAAACATCTTATCTGGATCCGTTCCAGTCGGGTTTCAGGTCTGGGCACAGCACGGAGACGGCATTGGTCACATTGGTTGATGATCTCTGGAGGGCTTGGGACAGGGGATGTTCCTCTGTCCTAGCCCTATTAGATCTCTCAGCGGCTTTTGTTACCATCGACCATGGTATCATGCTGCACTGTCTGGAAGAGTTGGGGATGGGGGGCACCGTATTATGGTGGTTCTCCTCCTTTCTTTCCGACCGGTCGCAGTTTGTGTTGACAGGGGGGCAGAGGTTGACCTCGAGGCCTCTCGTCTGTGGAGTGCCGCAGGGGTCAGTCCTCTCGCCCCTTTTGTTCAACATTTATGTGAAGCCGCTGGGTGAGGTCATCCGTGACTTTGAGGTGAGATACCACCAGTACGCTGATGACATCCAGCTGTACATCTCCACCCAGGCCACCCCAACGATGCCCTTGAAGTGATGTCCCAGTGCCTGGAAGCTGTGCGGATCTGGATGGGGAGAAACAAGCTCAAGCTCAACCCATCCAAGACGGAGTGGCTGTGGCTCCCGGCATCCCGATATAGTCAGTTGACTCCATCACTGACTATCGGGGGCGAGTCTTTAGCCCCTGCGGAAAGGGCTCGCAATCTGGGAGTCCTCCTGGATAGGCAGCTGTCTTTGGAGGAACATCTGACGGCTGTAACCAGGGGGACCTTCTGTCAGGTTTGCCTGATTCGCCAGTTGCAGCCCTTTCTTGATCAGGATTCCCTGTGCACAGTCATTCACGCCCTCGTCACCTCTCGCCTAGACTACTGTAATGCTCTCTACATGGGGCTCCCCTTGAAGAGCACCCAGAGGCTCCAACTGGTCCAGAACGCAGCCGCGCGGGTAGTAACGGGAGCAGCATGGCGCTCCCACATAACGCCGCTCCTGCGCGAGCTGCACTGGCTTCCGGTGGTCTTCTGGGTGCGCTTCAAGGTGTTGGTGATCACCTTTAAAGCACTCCATGGCATAGGGCCTAGGTATTTCCGAGACTGCCTGCTGTCACCGATGACCTCCCATCGACCCGTGTGCTCCCACAGTGAGGGGCTCCTCAGGGTGCCATCAGCCAAACAGTGTAGGCTGGTGACCCCCAGGGGGAGAGCCTTCTCTGTGGGGGCACCCACCCTCTGGAACCAGCTGCCCCTGGAGATAAGGAGAATTCATGACCTCAGTGCCTTCCGCCGTGCCCTCAAAACACATTTTTTCCAACAAGCCGGGCTGGCTTAAGAAAAATTTTTAAATATTTTACTTGGTTTGTTAGTTTTAAATTTTGGAGCCAAATCTATATATATTTTAATTGCTTTTAATATTTGTATTTCATGTTTTTATTTTTGGCTGTACACCGCCCTGAGTCCTCAGGGAGAAGGGCGGTATATAAATTGGAAATAAAAATAAAAAATTAGAATGGCCCCAATCCTTTTAGCCTTTTGTAAAGCTTTAAAAACCTGACTAAGCTTCTGAGCCTGGGTTACTATATGCGCCCCACTTCCTGGCTATGCTGGAGAGACATCTTGCTTTTTATATACTTTGAATTAGATGGTTTAATGTTTTTTTTTAGTGTTTTGACAGTTTTATTGTTTTAAAATGTTTTTAAGATTTTAATTGTAATGCACGTTTTTGACTTGTAAGTGGCTCAAAGTCATTTACTGAAAATGGACAGTTATAGAAATCAAACAAATAAGCAAGCAAACAAACATATACAATGATTTACCGGATCAATTGTAGAATGGTTTCAGGTTGAAATCTACCATGGTTGATTTCAACTTGCTTGACGGGAAAGCACCATTAAAATAAAATGAATTACTTTTTAATAAGACCAGCTTATCCTTTGCAAATAATAATCTCCAATGAAGAAAATATAAAAGGGGTCCAGATATGGAAACAAGAACATCTGTTATAAATAGCCTGAGACTAATACCATTACGTATTGGTTAGTAATTTGTTTTGAATAAAGTTCTACATATTGTATTGATTTCCATAAAATACTATTCTTAATAAATTCTAAATAAATTACTTCTCTGTATTTGACAATTAATAAACAGGATGGGAAAATCAGCGACCTTCTGTAAAATAGTTGGAAACCCATTAAGAGGATTTTAAATTTTTATTTTACATTTGGGTAAAATGAAAGCTTGTGATGGAAAGAAAAAAATTATCAATTGATCCATCTAGAGGGAGGACAATGAAGATTAGTTCCGAGTAATATGTAAATCTGGAGTAATTTACATAACAAACATATTCCACGAGGCAGACAGCCTAATGGCAGCATGTACAATATAAACAGTTCAAGGGGGACACTCCAGGGAGTCCCCATCATACGCCCTCAAGATTGGCCAAAAGATCCTGCAGAGATAAAGTAACATTTGTTTGTCTGTCTGGGAGTGGGAATGGAGGAGAGATAGAGAAATGCAGTATCCTGCAAGTATATTTAGTTTTCTGAAATATTAGCTTTCTAAAGTAAAGTCTAAGTTTCCCTTAATGATGAAGCTTCTGAAATAGTGCTAAAATATAGTAGAATATTTTTAAGCTCTAGACTAGCAACAAAGTAGTGAGTGCCAATGTACAACTGGGAAAGTTCAAAAGACTCACTTTGAGCTGGACCAAAAATCTTTCTCCGCCAGTACATCTTGTGAAGTATTTCACTGAAATAAATAAATAAAAAACCTGTGGTTTATAGGAGAAAGAGAGGTAACCAATGGTGGGGAAAGTTTGCTATTTATTTATTTATTTATTTATTTATTTATTTATTTATTTATTAATTAATTAATTATATTTATATACCGCTCTACTCCCGGGGGACTCAGGGCGGTGTACAGACAAATGATAAAATACATATAATACAAATATTTTAAAGACTTGCTTAAAATACAATTAAATAATTTGGTCTTAAACCTAAAATTAAAAGAGGCAACAGTGCTTCTGCTTAACTGTAAGTAATGCTCTTTGGGTATTTAGGAGCATCATATGTCATTTTACAATCCAAGAAGCAGAAAAAAACTAGAAATCCCTTGTTTCCGAAATCTGGATATTGTCCATGTAGATCAGGATTTCCCAGCCTGTGAGGAGTAGCTCCCTTGTGGAAGAGCAGACAAAGTCCAGGGGAAGTGTAAAGGACCTTTTACTGTAGTTAATAAATCTGTCCTTTCCAAAGTTTCACTGTATTGCTTTCATTATGCATGGTGCTTGAATTTTTAGGGGAAGTGTAGTTTGAGATTATTCTGAAGGGAGGTGTGATGGCAAGAAAAATACTAACTGCACCAGAGGGCAGGACAAGAAACAATGGATGGAAACTAATCAAGGAGAGAAACAACCTGGAATTAAGAAGAAAGTTCCTAACTGTGATTAACCAGTGGAGCAGCTTGCCTTCAGAAGTTGTGGGTGCTTCACTGTAGGTTTTTAAGAAGAGACTGGACAGTCACTTGTCTGAAATTATATAGGGCAGGGGTGTCAAACTCAAGGCCCTGTGGACCAGTTCTGGCCCTCGGGGTGCTTAGATCTGGCCCGTGGGGCCACCCTGGAAACAGTGGTGGTGACTCTGCCAGTGAAAACTGAGCTCGGGAGGGCCTCACGCTGCCCTCCCAGGCTTTGTTTTCAGCTGCAGCTGCCTCCTGCAGCCCTCTGCGGGGGGCCCAAGCTCCATTTTTGCTGGCAGAGGGCTTCAGGAGGCAGTCACGGCCAAAAACAAGGCCTTGGCGGGCCGCATGTGGCCCCCCCGAGCTCCATTTTCAGTGGCAGACGGCTGCAGGAAGCCATCACAGCTGAAAACGGGGCCTCAACGAGTGATGTCCATCTGGCCACGCCCACCCTAGCCACACACCTCCTCCCCCCAAGGTCAAACAGAACCCTGATGCAGCTCTCAATCGAGTTTGACACCTCTGGTATAGGGTCTCCCATGTGAGCAGGGGGCTGGACTAGAAGACCTCCAAGGTCCCTTCCAGCTCTATTCTGATTCTGAAATTCTGAAACTTCATTCTGTCAGTCTTGCCTTATTTTGCAATGAAAAATGTGAGAAAAGTCTGTATATATATATATATCTTTTTTTAAAACAAACATTTGTATACATCTCACATATCTAGTTCTCTGCTGTATATCTATTATATATACAATTTCTCTATTATATTAATTTTATATGCCCTTTTCTTAATTGTGTCTATTTTTGTTTGTAAAGTCCTCAAAAGATACTCATATCAGAAATAGTTGATGCTCAAGCATGCTGTGACTTAGCAAATGTTTGAAGGATTTGACATCCCTTCTCTCTATCATTTACATTATATGTAACTGATCTGTATGCTATTGGTTTTTGGGGATACTAACAGTGGATTGAAGGATTCTCTTTTTAGTTTTCAAGAAAGACTTTAAAAAAGATGGTTAATGATTTTGAGGGAAGGAACATTTAGGGGATAGAAAACAACTCTTTTTAACTCAGTTGTGGGGCACATGTGAGATTTCATGTGTACTAGCATTAATAATCAAACCTGAATTTCTGCAGCATTTATTATTAAATTTTTATCTCATCTTTATTTTGAGTCAACTTGAGTTGCTGTACTTACCTAATATTCTTCTCTCCTATTTTCCCTGCACTTGTGAAGTCGATTGGGCTGAAAGAAAGTTAACTGGTCCAAAGTCACCTAGGTAGTTTACATGTCTAAAGGAGGACTAGAACTCATGGCCTCCCAGTTGCTATTCCAGTATCTTAGCCACCACCCCAAACTGGCTCTGTGCATTATGTGTGGTAGCAATTTGTATTGGCTTCGGATGGACTACCATTTCATTTAAATGAGTAGAACTAATGGACACCAAACAATGCATTTAAACAGAACTTTTAAAAGTTTCAGTGAAAGGTTTCACTAACATTAATTTTACTTTATTGATCAGTCATTTATTTTGGGTTGCTTTTTGCAATAATAAAAAACCATGTTCCTGCAAAAATAAAACAAAGTTTTATGAGAACTCAAGAGAAATCTGAACATAGAAACTGCAATTGTGGCTTTGGGAAATTTTCACTCTGAATATAATTATTAGAGACATTGTTCTTTAATTACAATGTTAGAATTCTGAATACTTACTGAGATCACCAATCATGAAACAATTGTAGCTTGTCTTTGTCGATAACATCTCGTACTTGTTGGGATGGAAGAGGAAGTGGATGAGCTGTCTGGCAAGCAATGATGCTATGAAGACCATCTCACATGAACAAGGCTTGTGATGCTTCTGTATATGTTATGGTATCTGCAGGGGTGAAATCCAAATTTTTTCCCTACCAGTTCTGTGGGCATGGTTTGGTGGGCGTGACAGGGGAAGGATATTGTAAAATCTCCATTCCCACCCCACTCCAGGGGAAGGATACTGCAAAATCTTCATTCCCTCCCCGCCTGGGGGAAGGATATTGCAAAATCTCCATTCCCACCCCACTCTGGGGCCAGCCAGAGGTGGTATTTGCCGGTTCTCCAAACTACTCAAAATTTCCGCTACTGGTTCTCCAGAACCTGTCAAAACCTGCAGATTTCACCCCTGGGTATCTGGAACATTACATTGTCAGGAACACTTTTTACTAGCACATCTTGTATGAAGATCCAGACACTGTATTTGGATCAGGGAATCATAATTTATAAATCTGTGAGATTGAGATCTGACTATGCTGCAACTTTGTTACTATTTATTGCCAAGGTCTATTCCAAAGCTACACTTTTTAAGTCTAAAAAATTACTAAAATATTAAATTTTATTCTTAATGTGAATAAATCAGTTTTAAGGGTCTGATTCTGCATGTGCTTCCTGTAATTTTCTCAGTATTATTTCAGGAGAATTGTTGATGAATCCTATGAATGTTCAGTGGCTGGGGAACCATTGTGAGTTATACAGGAAATTTCACATTTCGTGTAGTTGTGACGTTGAACTAATGTTTGCTCCAATAAGTCAAAAAGTACGGAGAGGAGAGACATAATATCTGAATAACTTTCTTCGGTTCTGCAGCAATGCTAAGTATTTTCAGTGGTGATATTCAGCTCATCCATATAGTGCCTTAAGCTCTACCTAATGGACTGATTATTCTGGCATTGTTGGTTTCTGTGCTGTTTGATAATCTCTAGGAAAGAGAGAACCCATGGATGACATTTGGATCAAATATTTGGGCAGGCATGCACAGTTTCCAATCCTCCAAACCAGAAGATGCCCATCAGGCACAGATTTTGTAAAAATCTAAACCACTAAAGCAGTGATCCCCAAACTTTGTGGCAACAGACTAACACATGCATGCAGCTTGATCAATTAAGATGTGCACATGTGTGTGCCGTCACACTGCTCATGTGGCCCGGTTTCCTTCTCCCCCTCAGCCGGGCCACCAAGCTTCTGCAGCCCTATTACAAATAGGTCACAGCCCCATAGTGGGCTGCTGCTGGAGGTTAGGGACCCCTGCACTAAAGCACTAAAATCAAGCAAATGACTGAGTCCTTGGAAGGTTCCTGTTCTTTCCTGAACAATCCAAAGGTCATAAGCAAGCACAACCAATGTCATTTCAACACTGTACCCCAGTCAAAACCCAGACTCTGAAAAGGGTTCAGATAATCCATTTCATCCAGGATCCTCTGAAGCTGAATACCAACCACTCTCTCAATAACCTTCCCCAAAAGCATCAACCCCAAAAGCATCAACCCCAATCAATGCCTAGAGCCCAACTATACAAACAGGGTCTCACACCTGTGGGGCAGCACTTCAGAAAGCTTGGATGATGGGATACCCCTCTGCCCCTGCTTTTGGAATCTCCATGATACATCCAAGCTGTAGCTCACATACTTCCAAGAAGAAACATGTCCTTCATGCTCATCCAGACTTTCATGATGCAAGCCAGGTCAGCTCTGTTATTTGTAATTAGATCCTGAGTGAGGGAAGCTTTACTAGAAGGTTGACCTGTCAACAGCAGCCACCATCAAAGGTTTGGTCCTCCGAAGGTCCAGTGATGAAGCATTGGTGCAGAACCCAAGAGACAAGGTACAAGGCATAGAGATTGTGTTCCTTGAATGTAGTCCACTTTGTCTCCTGCCTTATCTTCCTCTGTCCATTACCACTATGGTAATTAGGGCATGTTCTGCTAGGGCAACAATTTCAACATCAAAAGAGTTTCCTTTATTTATTAATTTTTTTAAAAAGGCAAAGGCCAGTTACTGCTCATCTCTTAGTCATATCAATCAGTAACAAGGGATTTAAAGTGTCAAAATGATGGGGGATGCTTCAATTTTATTAACAATGTAACTATCCTTTTGTGCTTATAAAAATTCAAGTGGCTGCCATCTAAAATAGTATGTGACAAGAAGGAAGCAATTAATGGGCAAGATAGTGATGGTAACTTTTACTCTTTTACGTTAATTTTTTTTAAAGCAATAATTGAAATATAAGTTGTGTTTTAAAGAGAAAATAGAAGGCCTTTTGGAGCTCAAAAAGGAGAATAAAACTTTTCTGAGCTAATTGCTTGGGTCTAATTAGAGAATCTAATCATTGGAGAAATAGTCACTACAGAACCTGGTTTTATTTGCATATATTAATATGTACATGACAATTACACCCCTAGAGTAAAAGTACAGACTATACCCCAAAACTGTAGTTTTAAATTTAGAAGCAAGCAAGACATTCCAAAACAGGTTAAATATGTTCTGTTGGCGTCAGAGATCCAAGGGACACTTTATGAAATGTTTGTGATATTAAAGCAGGACTTACCTGTCATATTATTATCTTTTATTGATGATTCCCTTGTCTGCTCATCTTCAAGGTTTACAGAAATGTGTGGCAACTAAAATAATTGATAGAATTTATATCGTGTGTAATTATTATGATTTCTACATCATAGTCTTTTGTTATTTTTTTAAAAAAATAATTTTTGGTAATTATAATTACCCAAAACTTCAACATCTAACCCATCCAAAAGGTAAGATGATTCTTTATTATCTTGCTAATATCTTGATTCCCTGAAGTAAATGTGGTTTAGGGTGACAATCCACCTTCTCACCAATTGTAGTGCAATTCTTTATCTTAGATCCTAAGCTATTCGTTATAGTCATGTAGTCAGATTCTGCATGTAGTCAGACCATATTTATAGGTGTAAATCAAAAAACAAAAATTTGACTGTAAATATATCATGATGTATATTAATGTTATTGCTGTCAAGCTTGGTTGCCAGTTTTTATTACAGTAGTTAATTTTGATTGTGGTTGGACTGGGTTGCAGTGGCAGGAGTGAGATACGAATTAAATTTTTGTTTGTGGTTTGTTTGGTTTCCAGTCTCTATGAGTTCTGGCTTTGCAGTCAACTAACTCATTGATCAGTGTATTCTGTACACATTACAGAGGATGGGATAACTGAATGTTGGTACTCTGATTTGAATGAAGCTTAATTTAAATAAATTCCGAACTAGATCAATTTTTTGCTAATAGGAATGATGAACGCCAAATTTCCCCAACAACCACTCTGCTCCCATGCCTGACAGTGGCATCTACTGCTTGTGCTTCACTGGAAGGATCAGAGTACCTAAAGAATTACAGCTGAGCCTCCCATTAAAGAATGCCATGCTTTTTGTACTCACCCTGTACTTTTCCTTCCCTCCAAATAAAGCATGTTGTGTCTTTTCTTTTATGTACCAGATCTTTGGAGGGATAGCGCAGTGGCTCAGCAGTTAAGACATTGAATTTGTCAGCTGGAAAGCCAGCAGTCCAAGTTTGAGACCCGAGTGCCATGTGAATGGGGTGAGTCCCATCCTCGTCTCAATTCTTGCCAATCTAGCAGTTGAGATGCTGGATGTAATCCTTTCTGATATTATGTGAAAACCTCTTTGCTTTGGGTTCTGTTTTTCAGATGAGTGTTGGACTATCCAGTATGGTTGGTTTGTTTTGTATGTTTTATTTTGTGTCCTATGTGTGTCTATGCTATGAACCTCTAGGTATGATGTTAATATGTGTTGATTGTAGCACAATATGTAATATATGGACATATGCTTATGTTTCAAACCCGTTTTTCAAAATATATATTTACATGAACTACTGTATTTACTTACTGTTGTATATAGCTTGGGGTGTAACAAGGAATGCTACAATGAAATAAGTCTCTTGGATCTACCAGGGATTATTGTCTCTTCCAGCTCTTTCCAGATTGAGTCACACTAATTGGAAGACTAACCAAGCCAGAGGCTGACAGTGGCAGAGCAGACAGCAAAAATCAAATAAGTTTGTCTTTCCATGATTCTCTGACCCTTTTCCAAGAAGTTTCTTACATGAAAAAAAATTGGAAACTGGAAGAATAACAGAGAAAGTTGTGCTTCAGTGGAAGGATCGGGTTGAGAGTTACTATTATTACATTCACCCCCATGTTCATTAGTGAAGCCAGATCTAGTGAAATCACTTTCTCAGAGTCAGGAGCCCTTCATAATACATTTTTCTTCTAGAACTTTTTCTTCTGCTGAACTGCCTACAGAAATGGCTCATTTCTGGTAGCTGAAAAATGTGACAAACCATAACTCACTTTTTCATATGAAAACATTGAGTTGGGAGGAAAAAAAACCTTACAGTCCTTCTTGCTACTTTTTATTTGCTGGCTAGGTAGAAAAGCAGCAATGCTCTAATCCTAAATTTCTTCATGATTTTCTGTCAGCAGTTTTTACTTCTCCCTCCTGAAAGCTCAAACTGGCATCTTGCAAAAAGCATACTTTGCAGTGTTCACTTTCACAAAGCCCAAAAGAAACTACACTAATATATGCAAACTACACATATTAATTAATCCAAAACCCTTATCATGCTCAATTTCTATACAGAGCAAGGCAGAAAGAATGCCAGTCTCATCACCTTAAACCACCTTGCTGTATTCCCAATGAGATGAGACTAACCCAGAAGAAAGGTTAAACGCATTTTGAAGCAGAGAATCCAGAGTTTTGTAATTACTTCACATTTATCATTTCCTCTCACTGATACTATTGGGAACATGATAGGGTCAAAAATCAACTCTAAATGGAACCATCAATCTCCCCAATGTCATTGAATATCTCCAGTATTGGACAAGAAGGAAGGTGAAGTGGAGACCATTTGGTGCCTCTCATTGGTGTAACTCAGAGAGTCACAACTGAGACTTTTAGTTTTAGCTACCTCTCCCCAACGCTGAGCAATAAAAGTTGTCTTGTATGTGGACCCTGTATGTATGTGTATAATTATGTATTAAAATCTCTTGTTTCTCTCCTTTACAGATCATGTTCAACTGACTGAAGGGAAAAAAGATATTTTTCTTCCTGGTTTGGCAGTGAAAATGGGCAGTCTCATCATGGGCCACCACTATCCAACAAATCCCCTAATTCTCCACAGGTTGACCCATGTTTCAAGTTTTCCCAGCAGTTGTAAGGCAGCAATTGCTTCAGTTATGATCCTCAAATGTCAGCCTAACACTTGGAGCTGGAGGAATCATAATTTTCTACTTGACAGATCTGCAAATTACTCCACATTGTTCCATTTCAAAATCTAATGTACTGACTGAAATCTGTATAGGGCATACATTGTTTCTCATAAGAAATACAGATATATGTAAATTCTCTCTCCCTTTCCCTCTCCCCCTCCCTCCATCTCTTCATCTTTCTCTCTGTCTGTCTCTCTCTCACACACACATATCTTTCTCTCTTTTCTAGTCCACCCAACTCCACAGGTTAAAACAATAACATTGTATTAAAACAACTGTCCATCTGATGGAACAATATACCATTTTTTCACATATCCCCCCCAACCATCCTAACCCAAGGCCAGAATTTTTAAGGATTGCTAAGATGGGGGTGTTCAAATTTCTGAAGGGAAGTTATTCCAAATGGAAAATGCGGAAACAGAGAAGACTTACTTAATTGATGGGACCTCAAACAAGCCAACTCTTGAGCAACTCAGTATCGTCTATGGAAGGCAGGCTAGTTGTAATTGTTTTTTCTGCAGTCCTAACTATTCATTGGAGTCTGTACCTGTCTTGTTTGGTTGCTGTACCAAACCAGACAGTTATAGAAGTACAAATGACAGACTCAATAATTCCTCTGTAAAACTGTATCAACAGCTCCTGGAGCAAGCTGAACTTCCTGTTGATGCAGGAAGAATATTCTTTGTTGTGCCTTTTTAATGATGGTTCTAATGTTAGGTGTCCATTTCAAGTCCTGGAAGATTATAGAACCCCAAAACTTGAAGGACTCTATTGCTGATATTGTGCTGTTAAATATAGTAAGAGGCGATAGAATAGAAGAGCTCCTCCTTCTATGTAGAGAAAAGTAAGGGGTTACACTTAGGAAAGAAAGGAAAATTTTACACTTAGGAAAGAAAAAAAGAAAAAAGTAAGATTTTATACTGATTTTATATAATGGAGGGTTTCTTAGAAACCGGGAAGATGGTAGAGTGTTTGAAAAAAGAAGGAACATAACCCATCTCCAGTGATTTATTAAAGATCTGGGTGAAGATGAGGAGCAGTTATTCAGCACAGGTTTTTGGTAAGAAGTTATTCCATCTGGCCTTTTTGATTTTTTGTGTATGCATGCACATCTTTTTCTGAGATCACCAGAGGTGGGGTGGAGGGGAGGTTTACATTTTAAACATACAAACTGTGGGATGTAAATGAAACAACTTAGAATGAATGAATGAATGAATGAATGAATGAATGAGTGTTGAATGAAGAATCCATTTTGGTTTATATCTATTTCATGACAACCTTGTCTCTCAGGAGAAATTCTGGTGGGGCAAACTGTGACACAATTATATGAATGGTAGAATTTTCCTTCCCAGGAAATACTGATACTACAAAGCCATTTTCATACAGCTGCCCGTTTCTATGGACAAATTGCAACATTAGAGTTTACCTTTGTATGTCTGTGTGAAAGATCTGTGGATGGATGGGGATTTCACAGCATGTTCAGTATATGATGTGTTGAATGATCCATGCATGGTTTAGTTCTGTCCTCTTTATAATAGTTTTCTCTTTTGCTGATTTTGAGGGAGGGAGGGAGGGAGGGAGGGAGGGAGGGAGGGAGGGAGGAGAATTCCAAAGCATTAAGCAATATATTTTGAGACCTCATAGATGTAGCACTAATATGATAGTTTTGATATTATTTTGCTCTGCATCAAAAAAACATATAGAGAATCCAACAATTGTTGAACTGTTTTCATAAATCTCTCTACTCAATAATTAGAAGTTGGCATATGAATAAGTAGGATTTATTCAAAAAAATGCCTTTTGAGATGGATGTGGCTCAGAAACTGCTACCATGGTAAACTGGAGCTTATTGTAAATGACTAGAAAAGGGTAAGGAAACTTTATTAACATATCTGGTTGCGTATGTTCTTGCTATGTGCGAATAGTCCTATTGTGTGAGAGCAGTCCTCTTGATTTTTTTGTGTTGTTATTGTGACCCCAAACATGCAACAATATTAGCTTTCCTAGAACTTGATGCCTTCACAGAGAAAATAATCATCTATTCGTTTTGCAAAATTGGCCATAGTTATAATGTATTGCAGCAATATAGGAAGTAAACTGCACAAATGCACATACTTTCATACCAGTCGCTTGTTATTATCAATATGTTTAGCCTCTCCTTAATACCTTGAATGTTGCCATTAAAAGAGAAAGTATTGCAATGCTTTAGAAATTGCTATACCTACAAGATTTCTTTATTACTTTGTCCACAGATGTTTGCCTTGGGTGACTGGATGACAATATCTAAAAGATAATTTCAGGTCTTGAAGAATTAAACACAGGTCTATTTTTATGAGGCGGGATAGATTGGAAACCATTTTTTCGCCTTGTTCCAATGAAATTGGAAATGGAAAGGATGTGTATCATATGAGAGACAAGTGTTGTGAAGCCCATCTGAATTATGTTTCTTACCTAGTTTATAGCCTAACATTCAACTAGATCCATTTTTTTCTGGCAGTATTTTGCCCATCAAAAACAAGTTATTGACACTTACATCTTGAGCATAAATCAAACCTGGCAGTAAAAGTAAAAGTGGCGTTTTTCAAGGTTGTGGATGATGTGGGTCTAATAACATATTTGTTTTCACCTCTAGGATATCACTTTAATATCATTCAGAAACAATGGCAGGAAATCATTCCAATTAAAGGTTCTTTAAGATGAGACATAAAGCACACTCAGGTGATCTCATTCTGTCATGTGTGTCAGAGTAGACCCCACAGAATGGAACAGAAATAGGTTTAAATTTAGCTGTCTTAGCATATGTGTACAAGGAAATTGGATTTGCTTCGGTGGAGTCAATTAAGAAAGACTCTCAACAAGCTCGGGTTGAAGTGCATTGACAGGGTACTGGGAAATGGGAATAACTCTGCTATTGATTGACGTCAGCCTGGGTACAAATAAAGCAAAGCATTCTGGTTTCTGACATCCCTTTTTCCTGGAACTGTGAAATTACAATAATATCTATAAAATTGTAATTTAAAAGACAGCAAGAAAGAGGAAAAATTGACTGAAAGCTGGCCCTTTTCTACACTGAGTGACTAAAGTTCTCTCCCCTGAATCCAATCTAAGTATCTCACAGTATGAGTCATTGTTCCCTACTCTGAATAAATTTTACTGAATTCAGTAGTGCTTACTTCCAGATAAATGGGTGCTGGATTGCAGTCTCAGTTATATATACTGAGAACAAAGGCAAAATAATATTATAAGCTTTACCTAACAGACTACTATATTAAATTATTAATGCCATGTATTATCAGATTTGACCAATAAGCTTGAAGTATTGTAAAAATGTTACATTTTCCCCATTTTGTAAATATTTAGGATAAAATACATGCAACAAATTTGCAAATAGCTTTTGCCTATTTCCCCTTTCTTCTTTTTAGGCTTCCACATGTCAGCAAATCAGCAAAATTTGAAATTGTTAGAACCTGATGAACCTTTCTGTGGAAAGGAGATTTTTATTATGCATCTCTATTGTTTTCTATGATACATTGTTCAGATATACTGTACGATGGAAAACAATAGAAAATGCACAATAAAAAAGAGAAAAGGTAGTCCTCAGCTTACAACAGTTCATTTAGTGACCGTTCAAAGTTAGGAGCCATAGTGGCACAGTGGTTAGAATGTAGTATTGCAGGCTAACTCTGTCCACAGTCTGGAGTTCGATCCTGACTGGCTCAAGGTTGGTAAAATGAGGACCCAGATTGGTAGGGGCAATATGCTGCTCAGAGAGTGCTATATAGCACTATACAGCACTATATAAGCCTAAGTGCTATTGCAATTGTTATTGCTATTACAACAGCACTGAAAAAAGTGACTTGTGACCATTTTTCACACTTATCACAATTTCAGCATCCCATGGTTACATGATCAAAATTCAGATGCTTGGAAACTGACTCACATTTATGATGGCTGAGGTGTCCCAGGGTGATGTGATCACGTTTTGCAACCTTCTGACAAGCAAAGTCAATGGGGAAACCAAATTCACTTAATAACTGTCTTACTAACTTAACAACTAACAGAATAACAGATAAAGCTGGTGAATAATTTAACAGAATAACAGAGTTAGAAGGGACCTTCTAGTCCAAGCCCTTATCAGGCAGAAAAGCCTATACTATTTCAGACAAATGATTGTCCAATCTTTTCTTTAAAACTTCCAATGTTGGAGCATTCACAACTGCTGGAGACAAGTTGTTTCACTGATTAATTGTGCTAACTGTCAGGAAACTTTTCCTTCATTCCAGATTGCTTCTCTCCTTGATTAGTTTCCATTCATTGTTCCTAGTCCTGCCTTTAGGTGCTTTGGAGAATAGATTGAACCTCTTCTTTATGGCAACCCCTTAGATATTGGAACATTGCTATCATGTCACACCTAGTCCTCCTTTTCATTAAACTAGACATAGCCAATTCCTTCAACTGTTCTTTATATGATTTAGCTCCCAGTCCTCTAATCTTCTTTGTTGCTCTTCTCTGCACTCTTTCTAGACTCTCAACATTTTATTTTTATATTGTGGTGACCAAAACTGGATGCAGTATTCCAAGTGTGGTCTTATCAAGGCATTATAAATTGGTATTAACACTTCACATATTCATTCTATCCCTCTGTTAATGCAGACTAGGACTGCATTGGCTTTTTTGACAGCTGCAGCATACTGCTGGCTCATATTTAAGTGATTGTCCACTAGGACTCTAAAATCCCTCTCACAATTACTAGTATTGAGCCATGTACCATGTATTCTATAGCTGTACATGTGGTTTTTCTTCTCTAAATGTAGAACCTTACTTTTTCATCACTGAATTTCATTTTGTTAGATAGGGCCCAGTGTTGAAGTCTGTCAAGATCCTTCTGTATCTTAAGCCTATCTTCTGGAGTGTTGGCTATTCCTGCCATCTTGGTGTCATCTGCAAATTTGATGAGTTCTCCAGCCATCCCCTCTTCCAAATCATTGATTAAGATATTGAAAAGTATCTAACCGCAGTGATTCACTTAACATCTGTGGCAAAAAAAGTAAAATGGGGTAAAATTGACTTAACAAATGAAGTTTTGAGCTCAATTGTGGTCTTAAGTCAAAGGCTAACTTTTGTCTTTTTTTTTAAAAAAAAGAATAGATTGGGGAAGGAGTGGGTTAAAAAAACCATATAATATAATAAAAATGAAATAGGGGATCCTCTTATTTTTCAAAATCATTATTTGCCCAACACCAATTCAAATCTGATACTGCATCATGACAACAGCTCTCTACTGTAATTCTATGATCCCTGATTATTTGGAGTTATTAAGAAAGAAGAAAGAAGAAAGAATCACCAAAATATCAAAAATAAACAGGAACAGATTGACCTGACATGGTAGTGAACATACAACAAAAAGGCAGATAATGAGTGAAGCGCCCAATGCTTTGAGTCTGATAATGCTATTTTACTTTGTATCCCATATGAATTCAGATGTTTGTTCCAGAAGATATCACCACTCCCTTTATGCTTTCCAATACTGAGTCTTAACAGCAGCCCCAAAAGCCTTGCTGAATGGCTTCCCCATTCCTTGACACCTGCTATAGTAATCTACTAGTTACCAAGGCATTCTGCATCATTGATATGGATATTGAGGACACTGAAAATTAACAAGTTCTAATAATCAGAAATGACACGCGGTGGCTCAGTGGCTAAGACGCTGAGCTTGTCGATTGAAAGGTCAGCAGTTCAGCAGTTTAAATCCCTAGTGCCGCATAACGGAGTGAGCTCCCATTACTTGTCCCAGCTTCTGCCAACCTAGCAGTTCGAAAGCACATAGAAAATTCAAGTAGAAAAATAGGGGCCACCTTTGGTGGGAAGGTAGCAATGTTCCATGCACCTCTAGCGCTCAGTCATGCTGGCCACATGATCACAGAGATGTCTTCAGACAACACTGGCTCTTTGGCTTTGAAATGGAGATGAGCATTACCCACTAGAGTTGGGAACGACTAGCACATATGTGCGAGGGGAACCTTTACCTTTTTAATAACAGAAGCATCTTGGGGTATAAAGCTTCATATGTCCACACATCTCTTGTCAAGTTCTGGACAAAGAATATTTTAATGCTATTCAAATATTGACACACCTTATTTATTTTTAAAATAATATTTATATATTATTGATTGATAATTGGCTGATTGATTGGCTGATTGAGTTGAGTCTAAGTAGATTAGGAAAGAGACAGGTCATTCTGAGAAGAAATGAATAGAAGGAACATTTCTAAGGAGGAAAAGGTGCAATTGCCACCTACTGGCTTTGCAGAAATCTTTCCCCAGCACCGGTTTATAAGATTAGTCTTTTTAGAGTCTCTGACTCTTCGCATTTTATCATCTATTTGTTTTAGATAAATGTTGGAAGAGTTCTTGATAACAGCCAATGTAAGAAGAATACTTGTTATTGTCTCAACAATATGCTTTATAGCATTAGAAAATTGCAGCATTTTCTATAATTACAGCAGAATTCTGGAACACCAAGGCACACATTGGGTCAAACAGTACAGGGTGACAACATTACTGGGATGATTTCTTAGTATTGAGCCATAAAGGATCTTGGAAGCTTTATGTTTTCTGAAATGCAAAATCCGCATACCTGTAGCCATCCAGACTTTTCATCTGCCATGAGACTCTGTAATGTAATATAATGTAATGTAGTTGAATTTTAGAAATAGTCCACATAGCTTTTAATCTTCTTTCACCTTCAGTTTTACAAGGTTATTGCCTGAACTATAAGATAAAGATGTATTTTAATAATATATTAATTATTGATAAATTGTACGAATCATCTTTAAATAGTCATTTGGATTATTTTAAAGAGAGAGGAATGAAAGTTTCACTTGCTTGGAAAGGATTGGTTACCTTTGATCTAATTAATGGTCAAATACTTTTGATTGAGAAACAGCAGCAGTTAAAAATAAAAAAGACAGGCTGGTTATTTCAAATAATTTCAATATTGTTTGCATCTAGACCTGTATTTCATGATATTGTCTTAAACACTTAAGCAATTTAGTTAATACAGTGTTTCTCCAAGAAGAAGGCCAGGTCTTATTTTCTTTTGACCCCTGAAAAAACGGCTAGGCCTTCTTTTTGGAGGGTTCTAATTATAGACTCACCTCACGGCAGTGACACCAACAGCCCCGCCCAACAGGAGTCTGCTGCTAGCCCACTTCTTCTGCAGCCACTTGCCACCACTCGTACGTATCACCTCGGCTTCCGTTTCATCTTCAGATGCCTTCTGGCAGGCATCTGAAGGCAAAACGGAGGCAAGGGTGATGTGTGCGAGTGGTGGTAAGTGGCCCCAGAAGAAGGCATGTCAGGTGTCGGGGTGTGCGAGGCATGGTAAGTAGGGCAGCTCCATCCCCCATCCCCATCCTAGCTTATTTTTTACCTGTGTGCCTCGCCCCACCCCCCGCACACCTTAATTAGAGCTAATTTTGTGGGTGGGGCTTAATTTGATTGCATGCGCTCAAAAACGAGATAGGGTTTCTTTTCAAGGTGGGTTGTCTTTTTGGAGAAACACAGTAATTTTTATGTGTAGAATTGAAAATAACTTGTATACACAGTATATCATACAACAAAATTCACTTAACACCCAAACACCAGGTCCAACACACATAACAATCCCCAAGCACATTCCCACCCACCACAATTCTCCACCCCTAAATTACCCAAACATCCACACAATATACCCCTAATATCCTCAAATTTCCTTTATTTCCCAGAAACTATGCCTATATTCATTAGACTTAAAAACCAACGGCTGCCTGTTAAATTTGATCTAGAAACTATTCTCAACAAGTCCATATTGTCGTTGTCTGGTTCAGTGTTTTGTAAGAGGCTTAAAGGCCTCCAAGGTATAGAACAGTGTTGGCGAAACTTTTCGTCACCGAGTGCATGCCAGAAACCAGAAGAGCCCCCGCCCAGTGCACATGCATGTGCCAGGAAGATGATCTTACGATTTCCGGCACACCCATGCATGTTGAGTGTTGGATAGGGAGAGAGACAGAATATACATTTGATAAATAAACAAGTGCTGTCTTGGTAGGGTTTTCTAGCTTAAAGATAACTCAGAAATATTTCAATAAATAAATAAAATTATGTTTCCCCTCAACAAGCCTTAGGAGAAAATCAATATAACTTCTATTTCACAGGTAGAAAAGTTGGTCTGAGGATACGAGTGAATTTGTTAAAACCATACACAATGAGGATTTGGATTACATCTGACCTACCCTAGGGAATATTAATAAAACACAAATTAAAAACATACACACATAAACAAGTTTTCTTAAAGGGGCCTATATTCATTCTTGTCACAACATCACTGCATGTGAGCGCTCCTTATGATGTGTTTTCCTCTGTTGCTGTTCTGTGATGACTACCCCTGTTTTCAGCTTCAAGACAATTCTATTCATCAGAGATTTCCTTCATTTTCTCTCCCCCCCCTAAACTTCTGCTGTGATGTTGAGATGTTAATTTGCACTTTTTATACCCCCAGAAGCAAGCCTCTTTCAGACAGAAAATGAAACAAAATTCTCCAAGTGTCAGTAGAATAGCTTCTGTAGGAGGGGGAAAAAAATAAGTAAAAAATACTCATACAGCCCAAAATGAGATATTGAGGGTAGGTGAAAAGTCCTCAGTGATAACTCTCTAAATGTAAAATATAACACATGGCAGAAGAAAGAACCATATTAAAAAAATTCTGGCAGGTCAACATTTTCTTTGTTTTAAATATTCATGCTTCTGGGGTTTTTTTAAAAAAATTAAGATCTGTAAATGAAAGTATAAATATTTGCAATGTGTTTCTTTTGTTTTGCAAGTTAGTTGTATTTCTTTCTATAGTCTCTATTTCATTCTGTCGTGTTACAGAATTAGTCTCTGCTTGACAGATAGTAACCATATGATAATTCCACTTCTTTCCATGGCAGTTTAAAAACCTTTGTTTTTCAGAGAAAAGCCCCACCAGGCACAATTTGGGACTAGTTATTAAAGACAAACTAATATCCCCCAAAGATTTTCAAGCATGTCATGCCAGAATATAGTATTTTAAAGCATTTCCCTTTTCCCATAATTGGATGCAAGTAGCCCAGCAAAAAAGGAAACTCTTTCAGCAAATATAAGAATTAATGCCAATTATTTGAAGGAATCTCACTGGAGGTAGATATAGATTTTATGCAAAATTTTGCAGACTGAATCAGGGAGGACTCCAACATTTTGCTTCAAAAGTACATATCTAAGTTTCTAGGTAAGATGGAAAGAAAGAGGTAGAAATTAGATTAGAATTAATCGTATAACTCCAAGTGAGAATAGGTTCCTATGCTTAGTAACAGATAGTCCATCTTTATAACTTCCTGGCATATTTTATAAATTTATTTATTTAAATTGACTCCAGTAGGCTTTGATTGATATACAAAACATAAAAACAGTTAAAAATACTAAATCATCCAGAGTAAAATAATCTAATAAACAGCAAAATCAACAAAACAAAACAGGAACCAACAAATATCACTCCTAGTCCTGGGACCAAAGGCAAGTGTCTTAGGAGAGACAGCAGCATCCTTGTGATTGGTATAAGTCATTTATTCATTCATTCATTCATTTATTTATTTATTATACCAGTAAATAAATGTGGGACGCGGTGGCTCAGTGGCTAAGATGTTGAGCTTCTCGATCGAAAGGTTGGCAGTTCAGCGGTTCGAATCCCTAGTGCCCCGTAACGGGGTGAGCTCCCGTTACTTATCCCAGCTTCTGCCAACCTAGCAGTTCAAAAGCACGTAAAAAATGCAAGTAGAAAAATAGGGACCACCTTTGGTGGGAAGGTAACAGCATTCTGTGTGCCTTTGGTATTTAGTCATGCCGGCCACATGACCACGGAGACGTCTTCGGACAGCGCTGGCACTTCAGCTTGGAAACGGAGATGAGCACCACCCCCTAGGGTTGGGAACGACTAGCACATATGTGCGAGGGGAACCTTTACCTTTACCTTTAAGTAAATGTTTATTATAGGTCTTTTTCTGTTTCTGTAATTCAAAATTATATCCTCAGCTTAATGAAAGGAAAATAATGAAGTATTGCAGAAAGTGAGAAAATAATGAAGTATTGCAGAAGTATTCCTTTGGTGAAAAGTGCTCCATATGATCACCCTCTCACTTTCTGCAACTTTGCCTTGAATGAGGAGACCTTTCTATGCAACATTCTTATTATATTAGGTATATGAACATCATACATTTGTGACACATCCAACATTTATAGTAAAGGTTTCAATAAATGATTCTTCTGTCTTTGCATTCTGGCGATAGCACATATCAGAAGACAGGATATTATGTAGTATACAGTACTCTATATACAGTATCCAAACACACACATATGCATATTCTGAATTGAATAAATATGTGACCCAAAGGCCATTATATCCATTAACATTACACATATTAAATGCATTTTTTTAAAAAAAGAAATCAACACTGTCCATCCCAGTACTATTGCCAATTCACTTTATATGTTGTTGTCATTAAGAACAGTAATTATTTACAACGGAGTAATTTTAAAATGGTTGAAGTCATCTTCCCAATGAGCTGCTTATACATTAATATGTATTCAGTTTACACATACAGTAGCTTGAATATCACAGAAAGGATTTTGCATGGAAATACTGTAAATTATTTACTGATTCAAGAGTGTGTGGAGAGGCTAATATGGATGCAGTTCTTTTAGATCATTTGATCCCACACTACTTGGTGCTGTAGGGATTAATATAAATCCTTTAAAGAGGACCTGAAAATGCATTGACAAATAACAAAAAGCACAATTTTAAACAACAACAGCACATTCAATATTGCATTTTATCACTTACCCTTGAACAGTATTCAAATAGTTGCATTTTCTGAGTAGTGTTTAAGTATGCTGTCAGATTTATTGATATTTGCAAGCAATGGGCAGCCAATATTTTCTTTATGTCTAAACAGCATTTTTAATTGCTGGGCTAAATGGAATGTTGCACTGCAACTAATTTGCACTACAAATTTCTTTCAGGTATAAACTGAATAATGAGGTAGAACAATGCTGCATATCAGCAGAGGACCATGGGATTTCCCATTGGATATTGGCCAGCACTATATGGCTTGATTTGATGCACGATTATGCCCTAAATTTTGGGGGTCCTTGCACTGAAAGCAATAATCCATTGCAGTGATCTGTAAATTGGAATTTGGATCAGTAAATTCAGCCTGTTGCTTTACTGTCATCAGATTTCCAAGATTTAACTAATCTGTTAATATATAAAAAGCAAATTTAAAGGCATATCTAAATGATTGTGAGACTTTAGTGTTTATTGTTTAGGGCATCCCTCAAATAATGCCCAAAAACACATTTTACCTGCAATCTCATCTTTATTGCTCATAGTTTATTACAGGACATAGAACTAAATGCAGGTGCTATATATCAAAACTGACACTGAATTGGAATGATTTCTATGATATGATGAAATCAGGCCAATTTGCCTCAGCCACTCATGCTCTAAGATCAGTCAGTTATTCTTTGCTTAATTGTCATATAGCTGGACATTCTTCATATTTTGATGGTGCAATATCCATAAACTTTATGCATTGTTCAATGCAGCAATCATCCTTTAATGTATAATAGTGTGATCTGGTGACTGATTTGGTAATGATGTCTTTAAAATTTAACTCTTGAGCAAGACATCAAAGGCAATTGTATGTAACTATCAGTACTTTTGGTGAGTTTGATGGAGATACTGAACTTTAGTACTGTAATTTTTCTTCTTCAAATGGCCAGTTTTTGAAAGCTATGATGTAACCCACTTTCATAATATCTGCAATAGCAATTTCTCTTTGAAAAATTGTGTGGCTTTTACAGGCGATCCCTGACTTGCAGACAGAAAGAGAGAAATGTGAGGTTTCATCATCATTTTTCAAACTCTCCAAAACCTGGGGCATTTGATAACATATACTTCTTCTCTAATTGTTTCTTGACTGGGAGGCTTGAACTATATACTAACACTTAAAAAAAAAAAGACAAGCCCTTTGCTGGTTGTGGTGCTACTTCATGTGATACAGTCTGGGGAAATGGACTGGTGATAGCTCTATGCTCTCCTGGGACAATGCTGTGAGGGACATCATGAGCCATGGTGGTGCAGTGGTTAGAGTGCAGTACTGCAGGCTACTTCTGCTGACTGCTGGCTGTCTGCAATTTGGCAGTTCAAATCTCACCAGGCTCAAGGTTGACTCAGCCTTCCATCCTTCCAAGGTGGGTAAAATGAGGACCCAAATTGTTGGGGGCAATATGCTGACTCTATAAACCACTTAGAGAGGGCTGTAAAAGCACTGTAAAGCGGTATACAAGTCTAAGTGCTATTGCTGTGACATACGAAGTGGCCTAGCTAGGGGAAAAGCAGCCATACTAGACAATTGTCACCTGTGTCAGGGAAATATTGGTACATTCAGAGCAATGAGTTGCAGTGAAAAGTAATATAAGGTCCCATGTTGTTATGCACAGATTAGCACGTATAAAAATCACTCAGGTTCAAACTACATGCTGATTTGCTCTCTTTTGCTGGGACAAGAATTCTTTGTTTCTTTTACCAGCACTCCTGACATTTGACTCACTGCTTGGATTATGAGTAGAATTCTTCAGAAGATGGAAATAAATAACTGGTCTCTTTTAAGAACAAAGGCTGAAAGGAATATATTTAAAAGCTGTGCAGTGTCTTGATGTTATTATAGCAATCAAAGTTAAAAAAAATCATAGCATCCTAGCAATAAAACAAGACATCAGAGCAAAACCTGACAGAAGGCAGTGTGACAGCTCAACAGTCTGATTGTATTTATGGATGTAATTTATATTCTATATGTAAAACCGCACTGTACATACACATATATCATAAATGAAAGGCAATGTGATTTTCCAGTATGCGGGTGTTTTTTAAAAATCCGAGCAACATAAAAATTAATAATTTTGAACCAGCTGTGCTACATGGGCTGTACCCTGAGCTATAACACTTTGTAAACCTGGAAGAATAAAATTAATCATAGAAGATGAGCTGTCAGTTTGAGTTCAGTTGAAAATAATGAAAATGAAAAACAGGGCATGCTGTGCAAGATACTGCCTGCCTGATCAGAATGGTAGTTATTAAAAACAAGTTTTAAGAACGAATTGAAATAAGAAATTCAGGAATGCTCCTAGAAGTCCAGTGCAAACTGTAATAATGAAGAGAGAGAGAGAGAGAGAGAGAGAGCACTTTTCATATTTGCACTCAGATTGGATGCAAATATGTAATAACTGTGGCTTGCATTATGTCATCACTTGCCCCCTCTTGCTCTCAACCTTCCCTGGAGTGGCAAAGGAATTTGTAAACCTTCAGGCATTCATTAATGTTTCTACTGTCAATAAATATTAGCTCCATATTTCTTATCCTTGCAGTTATGAAGACTACAAATCCACCTTGTATAAAATGAAATGGAATTATGGATAGGAAGATCTGAGAGTTTCAATTTTCTCCTTATTTTTTTCTCCTTAATTTTTCTGCACATTTTGATTGTAGAATTGCACAGTAAAACTATAAAAAGCATTCATACTGAAGGATAATGATTATTCTGCTCACATATTCCTTCAGGAAGTGCAAATTAGATGCATAAAACTTTGAATTGAATTTACCCTCCATCCACATAGGAAATCTGATTCCAGTGTTTATACTATGTATATGCATAGCTCCGATTCTTTTTTCCTCCAAGTTAAAACATAATGTGTTTCCTATTCAAATTCAGAACCTTGTTGTGCTAGGAAATAAACATTTATCTGCAGATAGATTGCATTTTGCATTTTGTTTTGCCCTACTGTGCAATGTCCCAATGCACACTATTTGCCTTGGCAAATAAAATGTTAGAAATAATAGGTATGATGAGGTAATATCCTATTGACTTTTACAAAGACTCAATACTTCTTCAATCTTCAAATTCAGATTTAAGTACACATATCAAAATGATAATTTATGGCATAGCTAAGTGACAAAGAACAGCCCAACAGTTTTTCACAAAAACATCCAGTCTTTGCTTTAAAAAAATTAGTAGCAATTAAAAAATTTTTTTTGCTACTTCCTAGGGACAGAAGTGCCCACATATTTATGACAGATCATTAGTTTTGGAGAAAAAAATAGTCAGAAGGTAATACTAGGCAATGAGATGCTTATTTGGCACACCATGGATTTTAAAATTAGCAATTGCATTAAACTGCATCTCATGAATAATTTATGATTTTAAAAATCTGTAACAATTTGCTCTGATGGGTAGAAGAGAAAGATGTTTTAAGAAACATGTCAGAAAACAAGTTTCTCTGCTAAACTGGAAAAAAAAATTAAAAATCAGGAAACAAAGACTTAGCAGGGAATAGACAGGATGGGGTGATCTAGGTGTAAAATGATGATGAAGTAGATGTAAAATTGATGAAATAGATGTCATGACATCACAACTTAAGCCCCACCCTTTTGTGGAATTTAGTGGGTTTGCAGGGTGGGGAAATTATGTTAAAAGCAGGTCCAGGATTACACACAGACTTTGCCATCAGTGGCTGTGTTCCACACCTCTGAATATATTTATACTGAAATTAGATCCAGCACATCCTGAATCGAAACATAATTTATTGCCTTCTAAAGCAGCAGTCTATATATTAGAGCTTCAATACAATTGCAACCAGAGCTACAATAAGATATTTTGCTGTGTGACAAGCACTAGGAAGTCCTCATATTCTTTTCTATATACTACCCATGTAAGCAGTCTGATAGTTGAGATGCTTAGTGAACCAGTTGTTAAACTGTTAGGATCCCATCATTGGTATCATGATACTCTCTCAATGGATTACTTCATAACAGTGCATGAGTCTGGTTATGACTACATCTCAGTTTTTCTTTCTCTCTCTCTCTCTCTCTCTTTCTTTCTCTCTCTCTCTCTCACACACACACACACACACTGATTTCATTATATTATATACTAGCTGTACTCGGCCACGCGTTGCTGTGGCCCAGTCTTGTGGGTATACAATATTTTTTGACCGAGTGCCAATAATTTCCCTCAGGTCACACCTATTTTGGTTCCGTCCCAGTTTGCCACGGGTGTAAGAGCTGGTTTCCCGGCTTGCCGGTATAACTGCCTTCACCTTCGCAGCTCTCCGCACCACAGGCGGCATCGGGGTCCCTGCCAAAGGTACGGCATACTCCGTTAATCAGGAGGACGCTTTGCGGCGGTTGACATTTCCTGCCATTTTGCTTGTGGGTTTGGCAGTGAGGGGAAAAGACCTGGCTTGCACCTGCCATTGTGGTGTCCAAAAAGATAGTATAGCGTGTGTTGCTTTTATGTCCAACAGATGGCACTGTTTTTCAAAAAAGCATGTTTTTACCTGTCACAGGTATGACATCTATATAATATAGGTATATAAAAACACTTGTGTATTCAAATGCAACGTTGTGTCAAAATTTCAAAGCAATCAGTGAAGAACTTTCGGAGATTTACGATTTTGAACAAATGAACATTTACATTTTTATTTATATAGATAGATAATAAAGTGGAGTAGTTTTTGCAGTGGCAGACTGATTCTTTGGATCATGCAGTGTTCCTAATTTCTGTCAAAGACCCTAACCCAAAGGCATGTTTAGAGATAGTTTGACATTGAAAGTTTCAATCTCTTCTCTGAGCTATAGAATAAGATCTACTATTAGCTTTGATAGGAAAAAGAAAAAGCTCATAGTATTACTCCACAGTTAAATCTTGTAGTATATATCGAGTGACAATATAAAAGCCAAGAGTTGTATAAGTTAACACTATCCCAGTTCAACTTGGAATGTTGAATATGTATAAGGAGATCTAGATGGCATGGACTACAGATTCTCTCAACATCTCCAACATCACCTTCTCTTTTCTGGATCATCCTGGGTTCAGTAACAAGGAATGAAAAGGTGAAGAATAGAATTTAGTGCGATCATGTTCTAAGCCCTATATGGCTTAGGCCCGGGATATTTGGGAGCCCATCTGCAGCCAGCAACAGCTGCCCATCGCCCGGTGCATTCCCAGGGGGAGAGCTTTCTCTGTGGGTGCACCTACCCTTTGGAATCAACTGCCCCTGGAGCTCCAGTGGCCCCCGACCTCCGCTCTTTCCATTGCGACCTGAAAACATGGCTGTTTCGTTTGGCTGGCCTGGACTGATGGGGTTTTAATTTTAACTTGTTAGTCTTCATTGCACTTTTAACTCTTAAAATTATGAGATTTGGATTTAATTTCTTTTTAAATTTTTCATTAGATGTTTTTTACTGTTGTGAGCCGCCCTGAGTCTGGCTGGAGATAGGGCGGCATATAAATTTCATTAAATAAATAAACAAATAAACAAACAAACAAACAATTTTAAATTATTGGGGTGTTTTAAATTTGTCTACGGCCAAATTGTTTAATTCAGTTTTATTCTGCTTTTAAATTTTATATTTATGTGTTTTATCTCGTGGCTGTTCACCGCCCTGAGTCCTTCGGGAGTAGGGTAGTATATAAATCAAATAAAACAAACATAAAACAAAACTAAAACAAATAAAAGAAGAACTTTTTGAAAAATCAGGGACAGGAAGTGTAGAGTTATGAAAAGCACATGCCATACTAATCTGGATAAAAAAGAGCTTGATTAATCCAATCTTAGGCACCATATGTAATGGGAAGAGGATTATGCTTTTCATAGGCTATCACTGACACTAAAGACAAGTTGGGAATAAAGGATTTGTGTCTTTTCTCTCCTCTGTATAAACTCATTTGACTTGCTAGTTCTGTAATTCTCAAATAAGATTAGTATTATCAATAAATCAACACCTTCATAGATAAAAAACAAGACAGAATGCCTTGTTGCTGAGGCTCAGATAATGACAATAACTGCATCAGCAATAGCTACAACTCTGCAGCAACAGATTGTGCCCTAAAGCAGTAAATATCCTGCACACAAGAGGTTACCCCTGCTTCTTCTTCTTCTGAAGGAGAGGAAGGCAGAAAAATGAAAATTTTAACCATCATTTTTAATGTGTCTTTTAGATAAGGAAATCACCAAAGAGTAATTTTAAGGAAAGGACTGTCAGGTAGGAAGACTGGAGGAAGTGCTTTTAATCCTGAGAGCATTAAAACAGCACAATGAGCTGTCACTACAATCCTTCAAAACATGATTGTATCAGTTGTCTTCCAGAAAGTCACCTGAGCTTACCGTAGAGCAACCTTTGCTCATGTTGTAAAGTCGGTACAACACACGTGTACATCTCTACATGTTCCTGTTTTCAGGCTGATTAGTTTGCTGACAGCTCTCTCTTTAGTATCTTGGGGGTATACAACAGTAGGCTCCATTCCATGGCTGCTTCTGTTTAACTTAATGAGAAGGCTATAATTGACTTGAATAGTGGCAAGGTCATGCCCCAATAGTGTCCTGACTGCAAATGGCAGCTGCTTACCTTGGGGCCTGATCCACTGATGTGCTGCGCTATTTGGTATTGCCGGAACAGAATTGCAAATCAGACAGTTGTGAAATGAGAGGAATGATGGAGAGCGGAGCTATCTCTACTCAGTCTGTAGGAATGTGCCAATTATTTACACAGAGCAATGCAGGTATTAATCAAAACCAGGCCACTGGGGAGTTTGTTCTTGCTGATACTGTTGCTTTGTCATGGTATTCAATGGCATGTCATAAAGAAGAACGTATTGTACTAGAGGTCCAATATAATACAGGAGTAGAGCAGACCACTTTGAATAGCTTTCACTGAGAAATATATTCCTTTTTTAACCTTTGTATCACTAAATGCTCTTCCTCCTCCTCCTCCTCTGGATGCTTTTTAAAAATGCTACGTATAAAAATGATATATGGTATTGTGAAATACTGTGGACAGGATATCTATGAAGTGCCCAGGATTTTATTTAGCCTTCTCTGAAATATGGCCGAGAACTCATACAACCAAGAGACTTTTCCAGCCTCAGTATCTTGGTCATGCTGTCTCTGTATATTATGGTTGATTTAATATGAAGTAGATGCTCTTTCCAGCACATAAAAGAAAAATAAATTCCCTAGTTAAAAAAGCAACATGATTCATCTCACCCTTTGCCTAACTTTTTCATTCATATGTTTTTATGTTCAATTACTTATGTCAAGATCTTTCCTGATCATCAGATTGTCCACAGGAAGCATATGACATCATCTTGTCTGAAGCCACTCCTTCTCCTTGAGTCCTATTCATAAAGATTTTATGAATCCTCTATGATTAATCACTTCAGGTGACTATAATATATTGGAACAGTAGCTATTAAGTGCATCCACTTCTCCATACCATTTCCATGGACAGTGATGTTCCAAATAGGGGAACACATCTGTATTTACAAAGTGGCATTTTGAGGGTACTGTTAAAGTCATTGCCACCAGCAGAAGAGGGGAAAGTCAAGCAAAGTCCTAGAGAGCCAGTCTCCATGCAGGAAAATGACTCATCTTTAGTCATCTTCCAACTTTTCTGAAGAAAAAGAACAAAATTTAGTTGAGAGAGCAAGGGTTGGGTTTCAGGAAAATGATCTTACTTAAGATTCCACATGTCAGGGTTCCAAGGAACACCCCCAATGAAATAAAGCTCTGAGGTTCCTCAAAGTTCCAATTTATTAGAGATGTCATGTTGGCAGATCTGGGAAAACCCGAATCTGAAAGCTTCCAGGTTTTCTCCACCCAGCTAAAAGTTCACAGCCCTGCCCCACATCCACAAATTCATCACATTGTCCAATCAACTCTTCACATTCAACGGGATACAATCTTCCGGCAGTCTCCATCAGACGCAGGCAAAAGTCCTTGAATATGGAATGTTGTTATGACTAACTTTCTACTGCTCCAACAACTATGTGGCAGTTAGGAAGCAAAAAAAGGAAATTGTCTTCCAAAACTGACACCACAAGCTGGTGGAAGATGCTTCAGGTCACTGAATGATGGGTCCACATCCCTTGTTTTTCTTTTTTCTTTTTTAAATGTCTCCCCCCTCCATTTTGCACGTGTGTGTACATGTCTGCACAGGTGTATGATTGTACACACACACACACACACACACACAATGGCACCCAAAGATAAACTGTGAGAGAATACCTGAGGCAGTAGCAGACACAGAAGGAAGTTCAAGCAAAAAATTGCCATGGCAAGGCAAGACCTTGTACGGGATGTACCATTGAAAGAAACCTGACATTGAGAAATATTACCAGTGACTGGTAGTAAGTGAGTAAGTAACTAATAAGTTGGACTAAAAGACAGCACTGAGACACTGTTCACAAAACTATATTAAGTACCAGAACCATAGAAGCACTTGTCTAGACAGGACTCAAGGTGAAGATTATGAAGAGAGACCCCAGAGCAGTGGTGGGTTCTTCCCAGTTCTGCCGAGCTGGTAGGGGTGACGATATGACATCACTGAACCAGTTCTGGCCCCCTTCCCCCTACCCCCCGGGTTATTCTTACCTTTTATTTGGCCCCACCCCCAATCTATTGCTGCCTCCTGAGTCCCAGCTGACCAGCTAGAAGGAAAAAAACTGTTTAAACTCTTGCCGCGGGGCTTCAAAGGGCCACCCTACAGCTGATCAATGTTAAAAGGCAGTGTGGTGGTAGACCGGTGCCTCCAAAAACAAATAAGTAGACCAGTGCCTGCAAAAACAAATGGGTAGACCAGTGCCTCCAAAAACAAATGATAGACAGGTACAGCTCTGCAAGCAGTTAAAAGCCTGGTAGACCAGTACCTCTGCTAAATCCTAAAGAATTGTCACATGACCATCAAGCCACGCCCACAAAATAAGCCACGCCCACAGAACTGGTAGTAAAAAAATTTAGAACCCACCTCTGCCTCAGAGGCAGTCCATAGTGGCAGAGTGTAGGATGCAGATAAGAACAGCATACACCAAATGGCACAACCAAGTAGCTGGTATTGAGTACAGGAACATCTGCATAGTATATGGGCTAGTGTTTGCCAAGTTCAGACAGGCAATTCCACAGAAGCTTATGCAGTATAAGAGAACTAAGATGCTATGGGACTTCCATAGGCTTCCAGATCTAGATGGCGATGAAAATACTGGCATATCAACAGTCATTGAGGTAGTAGATAAGGACCAGAAGACAGCCATGGTGATAGATGTAACAGTGCCAAGTGACAACAACATCATGAACAAGGAGTTTGAAAAGCTGGAGAAGTACCAGGATCTGAAGGAGGAATTAGAGATGATGTTGAAAGTAAATGTCCAAGGGATCCCATGGTGGTAGGAGCACTCAGAGCTGTTATTCCTAAACTGGGGGAGTGGCTCTAATGAATCCCAGGAACAACACCAGACCCCTTTGCTCAGAAGAGTGCAGTACTAGGAATGGTTAAGATCCTGTCAGACTCCCAGGTCTCTGATAGAGAACCAAAGATTGAGGAAGACACCAGAGGTGGGTTTCAGCAGGTTCTGACCAGTTCTGGAGAACCAGTAGCAGAAATTTTGAGTAGTTCGGAGAACCGGTAGTAAAAATTCTGACTGGCTCCGCCCCCATCTATTCTCTGCCTCCCAAATCCCAGTGATCAGGAGAAAATGGAGATTTTACAGCATCCTTCCCCTGGAATGGAGTTGGAATGAAGATTTTACAGTATTCTTCCTCTGCCACGCCCACCAAGCCATGCCACGCCCACCAAGCCATGTCCACAGAACCGGTAGTTAAAAAAATTTGAAACCCACCACTGGAAGACACAGATAAAGGTGAGAAGGGAATTTATACTTTCGTAGATACATACATATGTGTATGTGTATATACATGCCATTTAAATTTGTATTTAATTTAATGCGTATGGACATGTCACTTAAAATTGGTTTTTAAAAAACCAATTTAAAAATTAAAACTAAAAGTAGCTGTTTAGCTAACAAAAATTTGCTCCAGGAAAAAGAAAGCATCAATATTATAAATATTATATAATATTTATTCTGATGGGTAAACTCAGTTGATAGAGTAACTAAGGTATAGTAAGCCTGAAGTAAGTCCTGTCCTAGTAAGTTCTAGTATTTTTCCTAGTATACCTTCTTGAATGAGATATACCATCAATCATAATTTTGGATGCAGTTTCATTCGTAAGCTGCCCAGAGTTATCCTGTGGTAAGATGGGTGGCCGATAAATTTTATAAATAAATAAATTTTGATCATTTAAAATCTTGCCCTACATTTATAATTTAGTATTTGAAGAAAGTTAGCCTTTATGAAAGGGTGTGAGAGAATATTTTTCTTTCTGGCATGAGAAAAAAGTGATGGAAATCTATAGGCACTCTCAGAACAAGAGTTTATACATTTGGAGCGAAGAAAAGAGTTTCAGCAATGTTCACAGTTCTTTGTTCCTCCTTGAAGACCAACACTAGCAGAATACATTTTGTAAATAATATGTGAATTTATTCAATTAGCATAATTACCAAATAACCCAATCATGGCATTCCTTTTTGCTCCCGAGACTACTTTTTATTTTAACCTACCATATCAGCTACTGCCAATTGATTTGCTGGAAAAATGTTATTATAATAGTTTCATTAAAAAGAATGTATATTATATACAAAATTCTATAAACAATTACATTCATACACATTGCATGCAAAAAGCCAAATTAATGATGGTGGAGTTTCTACTTGACTTCCTATATTACACAAGTAATCACATTGTCTTTAATTTATGGACTACTGTATTATACAAATTGATGTAAAATTAATACATATTCTATTTACAGTAAACTGAAATTATTTGATTTGCAACACGTGTCCTTGACGTTTCTGTCTGTTTGGTTTACCAGAGGGCTCGATACATAGCAGACAGAATCCACTTGTTTTGCCAACATTCACTAAACTGAATTTGAAATTAGACAGGTGGTTTGTGACCTGGAAAGGATAACCTTGATTCTTTTCAGTTGTGCATTCAGTGCTGCTTCCTTAAGTTTAAACTTAAAAATTAATGAAGATAAGGTTAAAATAAAGGGGGAAAATTGGGGGTGAGAGAAGAAAAACTTGCCAAGTCACAGAGAAGATGTTACCTGCTTTAAACATGGAGGAGAATGTAGCATCATTTCAACCAAATTTCTAGAAATATATACACGTATCTGAGTTATGTTTCTGAAACGTTCAATCTTAGTTTGTACTTAGTTTTTCTCTTCTCCCTCCCCATGATAATAGTAGTATAACTTCAATAAAAACAATAAGAAAAAAACAAGTTTTGAAGAGCTTTCTGTTAGAAATCAAAACTCATTTATCTGAGACTAAACTCTAAATTATGGATACCTTATAATGAAAAATAATACATTTCCATTTATCACCAAATTTATTTTACTCTTAATTGTAAAATTTATAAACTGTCTCAGTCTTCAATACTCTAGACAGAGTACAATGAATAGCAAAAATGAGCCAATGCAAAGAATATCTCTCTCTCCCCCCCTCTCTCCTATCATCTCTCTGTCTCTGTCTCTCTCTGTCTCTCTCTCTCATCTATCTATCTATATGGAAAAACAATGGATCTGAAGTATTGTGTTATCATTGACATTGGCACATCTGGAACCTCATCAATCAGGTTCCAAAGACCTTCTGGAACAGCAAAGATTTTAAAAGGTTGTGGAAGACAGTGAGAGAGGGAGCCAAGCTCATATTAGGAGCATGCTGTTCCAGAGGAACAAGAACATTAAATGTCTGCTTTTGGATTCCCTCCTGCTATATTTCTTGGTAAATGGGGAAGGAATTTTCAACTGCCATTTTTGTGTGTGCAATTGGATTGGGTAGACTGGGTATAATGTCAGATAGGCAATCTCATATATACAAAGGCCTTGAGTTGAGGTGAAATGCTCCCGGTTCGGACCAGATCGCCCGATCTGGTAGTGATGGCGGTGGGTGATTCGGAGAACTGGTAGCAAAAATCCCTGTCCCCCCCACCCCCATGCCCAGCTGAGCTGCACGATCATCAGAGGCTTTTTTTTCTTTTTACTTTTTAAAGCATTTTTTCTACAACCTCTTCCCACGAAAAAATGCTTTTAAAAGTAAAAAGAAAAAAAAGGCTCTGATGATCGTGCGGCTCAGCTGGGATCCTCAGAGGCTTTTCAAAGCATTTTTTTCTGCAACCTCTTGGACGAAGAGGTGGTTAAAAAAATGCTTTGAAAAGTCTCAGACATCCCAGCTGAGTTGCCTGATCGGCAGAGAGGCATTTTTTAAAAAGCCCCTCTGATGATCCCAGCAGAGTTGCTTGATCATTAGAGAGGCTTTTCAAAGCATTAGAAAAAATGCTTTGAAAAGTTAAAAAAAAAAAGTTGGCCATGCCCACCCAGTCACATTACCCCCCAAGCCACGCCTACAGAACCGATAGTAACAAATTTTACATTTCACCCCTGCCTTGAGTCATAGGCTCCATTAGGTATATAGATGCCTGCCTAATACATAGACTTTTGAAGGGTCCAGTATGTTCAGTGTGGATCTTTATTTCCAGTCTTGAGAGCTATAAGGACATATGATCATTAATAGTGGTTATGTTTTGATCCCAAACCTCATGAGACATTAACATTGTGGAACAACCCAAATTTGAAAAATGAAGATTATTGAATGTGTGGGTTAAACAAGTCAGACCTGAATTAAACAATTTCAAAAGATTTTGAGAGATTGCATGTTGACTATGACTTGCCTACAATATTCACCTGGCAATGTAGGCAAATAAGACATGTATTAATTAAATAGTATAGTTCAGATGTTTTACCAGCCTCCAAGATAGGTGCAATTTTAGGATCCTTAAGAAATGCAGTGTTTGAATAGAAAACAGAAATCAATTTTATAAGAAGTTAAAAAGTAAAATGACAGTTAATATTAGTTATATATCTGAATTGTGGAATGAAAAATTGAATATCCAATTCTGGACAATTAATGGGTCAGGGTGATATGAAATGTAAAACATGCTTCTTATGATTTAAAAATGAAATTAGTCCATAAAAATAATATTACTTCATCGCCTTAGAGAATGTTTAAAAAGAGGTGGACATTGTATTTGTGTTCCTTTTGCTTTGTAAGAAATTTGAATGTTCTGTTAACTTACATGATCTGATCTTTGCCAACTACAGTTCTATTGTTTCAGATCACTACATAAGTCAATCCAATTTTGGGAAGAAAATAATCAAGGTTTTTGCGATGTTTGACTATATCCCTAAAACATGGAAGCTATTATATCATGTTAGCTCTGTCAGTTCTGGGGCACTGCAGAGGATAATTTTATGTAACTGGACAGAAACTTACTCCCCTGATATTAAGTAATGGATCCACAGTATATGCTTATTATCTATTTTTGAAAGACCACTTCTAAAAATGAGAAGAGAAAGCAATAAGTTTCTAATTTTTTATTTATTCATTATTTCAATGTGCATAGTAACCCACCTCAAATAAATGACTCTGGGTATCTTACAGCACTTGTCTGGATTTAATGTTAAAAAATCATTTTAAAATTGAATTAAATTAATATTGCTATCAGTATTTAGTATATGGAACAGTAGTTCTCTTTTCTTCTGTCAAATAGATTTCTTTTGGGGGAGGGTCACACAGTTTATTTAATCACTATAATCTATATACATTTTCTTTCTCCATTGTATAATCACTGCCTTCCCTCTCCCCCCCCCCCAAGTAAAATTTATACAGTTTTAATATGGGTATAAATTTCTAAAAAATGATATAGATTTTTAGGTAAGAGAATTGATTAGTTTACAAACTATAATATTCGGATGTTCTGAAGAGATGAAACCCATCCTGTATTGGTCCTCGCTACTCCAGGGCCTTGGATTGTCCCAGTTGCTTTGTTCTAGTTAGGTTGGCTCTTCAGGAATATTAGAATAGCCTCTACTAGATTTTGAAGCATATTCAAAATCTAGCAGAGTTTATCCTCTCAAGCTCTACTGTTAAATGACTATCTTTGCCTAAGCTTGCATTAATGGACCATATTTTCCATTTCAGAAGTACAAGGTTTCATTTTGTCTCTCACTCATAGGTAGTCCAAACTCTGATTTGCCCTGCTGTGTATCTAATAACATCCAAAGTTCCCATATTGACCTATTCTCCTCACACAATTATTTTAAAAACATTTGTCCTCTTTAGTCTTCCTGTGGAGGAAAACATCAAAAAGATGGCCAGGGCCAAAGCAGATATACATTATTCACACACTATTGGCTCTTTTCTTATGCATTCCTATACACCCTTCATCCATCATGTTCAAATACATTCTTCACACAATCTATTTATACAAGCAGGTCATTCATCCTGTTCACATGCATATCCCCACTTTTTCATCCATGTATATTTTTCTTTCACCTTTTGGCTCTTTTTCCAGTTCTGCAACATCTCACCCCAAATTTATATCAAAGCTTTGCTTTTCTGATTCTTTTCAAGTAGGACTGTGCAGGTCTGAAACACCTACCCAAGAAGGTCTTTCACAAAGAAAAACATCCTTCTTTTCAGTAAGGAAGAAACAAAATGGCCATACAGCTTTGAATCATCTGTCTTCTGAGATTGTTTCTGGAACATCTGACAGCTGGACAAGGCTTTTTGACCCTTGCATGGCACATGTGCAGCAGCTTCTCATAATACTTTCAACCAATCCTCTTTATAGAACTGCTAGTCAAATATAAAGATTTTTTTTATAGAGAAGCACATCATTTCTTTAATCACATTGTTTCCATACTCAAGTGGTTTTATCAAAATTAAGTCCCACCTTGTGGAGGCTATTTTCAATTTCCTTTCTATATATTGTGTTGACATTTTCATTGAGAGACTGATCAAGATCCTTCTGTAGTTATTGACTGCTCCAGCTCTATTAATATACAGTGTATATCAAGTCTGAAGTTTTGGGTTCACAATGTAAATTCTTGAATATGTTGAACTATATTTGCTGTAAAGTTTCACAATTCTTTTAAAAATTTTACTACCTTGAACAGCTTAGCATTATAAACCAACTTCACAACTCTAACTCTAGATGATTTACAAACAACTTAACAATAACAAACTCAACAGCAGTTGCTGACTAACACAGCTTTGAATATTTATCCAGTTTTTAAAAATGTCCTTTTAAGTGATGTTTATCTTTTCAAGAGATTCTAAACCACTTTTGAGTCCATGACAGCATTTGTCCTCTTAGCCCATTTGCTCAACAGTCTTTGATGAGAGATTTTATCAGAGGCTTTATGAAAATCTTAAGAATAAAATATCTGTTAGATCACTGTATCCCCATGCTTCTCTGATAAATGTCACAAAGTCAACAAGGTTACTGAGACAAGACTCATCCTTGCAGGAGTGACAGAAATTAATCTTTGTATGTGTTTCAAAACAACCAAACAAAGTATTATATCTAGACTACTAAAGGATTAGATTATCTGGAAGTTACAATATCTCAGTGGAACTAATTATTTTTACTTCTTAATTGTTTTATTTTCTTCATTGCCTGGTAAGAACTAACACTGTTTCTATTTCAGATTTGTAATTTATCTTACTGATGTTTTTCCACAGGACTCTAT
Source organism: Ptyas mucosa (assembly GCA_012654045.1). Lineage (NCBI taxonomy): Eukaryota > Metazoa > Chordata > Lepidosauria > Squamata > Colubridae > Ptyas > Ptyas mucosa. Next base: position 38,058,278 of record WNWU01000017.1, read on the forward strand.
AAAATAGATTATGCTTTTCCACCTGTTGGTTTAGAGAAAGCTTATAATAAAATAAATTGCTTTGAATTACTATGTTTTGCCCAAATATGAGGGTTGATAGCTGAATACAATAGGAATGATAAAACATGATAAAGTATGCATAAGAATAAATAAAATGCTTAACAAATATTCACTATTGAGCAGGGAGGATAATGTTTGATATCCCCTTGGTTGTTTAATATATTTATGTATAATTGGAAAAGGAATACTTATGGTGATATTAGATGTGTGTTAGTTGAATATGTGCATGTGAGTGTATTTCTGTGTGCATATAAGACTATATTGGTGGCCAAGAATGCAAATGAATTGAAGTGAAAGTTAGATATCCGATTCAACCAGGAATATGGATCTGAAAATTAACATATCAAAGACCAAGGTTATTATGTTTCACAGGGAAACTGAGTAAAGAACTCCAAACTATATAACTAACTTAAAACTAGAGCAAGTATGTGAATCTGTGTACTTTGGTAGAATGTTTAATAAAGATGAGAAAATGGGAAGAGATATGTTAAGATGTTCATATATTGGTAATAAAATGGCAAATAGTATGTGGTTTATTGTGAGGAAGAAATGGTGAAAGAAAGCTAGAAGTTGGGAAAAATGTGTTTCTTCTCACTTTGTTATACGTAGGTCAGAGTTGGATATATCAATAAGCTGAATGCAGTGAGAATGTTGTACTGAAGAAATAAGTGTGGTAAAAAGTATGTACGGTAGGATAAGAATGAAAGGATACTGAATGAATTTGGATTGTGTACAAAAGCAAGTGGCCAATATGAAAAGAGTGGATTGGGGTGGTTTTAAGAAAACAAATGAGGGTTGAATTATTTTCCTCCATTATATGGTGAGTCAAGATCAAAAAAGTAATGATTGGATTGAATTGATGAGATCCTCAAGGAAAGAAAAGTTTACAGACAAAAAAGCAGTGCATGACTTAGTATGTGGATGTGATGGGAGAAAGGATAGCTTGCAAGGATAGAAAGGAATAAGGAGGTACCAGACAACCAATGCCCCATTGTGTCATCATTTTAGAGATATTTCCTTATGTAAACAGAAAAACAGAATGGCCAAGGGCAGGCAAAAAAACTCTTCCCTTCCCTTCCCTTCCCTTCCCTTCCCTTCCCTTCCCTTCCCTTCCCTTCCCTTCCCTTCCCGTCCTGTCCCGTCCTGTTCCGTGCTGTCCCGTCCCGTCCCGTCCCGTCCCGTCCCGTCCCGTCCCGTCCCGTCCCGTCCCGTCCCATCCCATCCCATCCCATCCCATCCCATCCCATCCCATCCCATCCCATCCCATCCCATCCCAGGGAAACTGTTATGGAACATTGAAAATGAAGATCAGGTGACCTTGGCAACAGCATAGCAGCACAGCAACATCCAGTAGCATTGAAGCAGTCACAATTCTCCCATATTCCAGCTTTTGGGCACATTGTGTAAGTTAGCTTATTTGAGATACCTTGGTTCCAACATTATTGCCCTATGATGTACCCATTTCACACAGTTGAAGGTTAAAACAACATGTTTTAGTAGTATATAGAAAATGAATGGTCTTGGCATGAACTAGTTTCCAATTCTTTTCTTCTCTCTTATCTCCTGCCTTTAATTTCTTTTGTGTACCATACCTAATGTTATTTCAGTAGTTTGTATAATTTTGTTTACCCCAAAGGAAGCTCATGATGATTATTTATGTATTTGTACATATGTATATGGTTGTTAAAATAATGTGCTGCTAGAGCATAAAAGGAGGATGTACACAGCCCTTAAATAGAGGACAAAACAAGATGGAGATCTACAAAAGTCACTTTGGATGTATGCATCCAAATGAAAAAAATAATTGTTTTAATTTAGACAGACCTATAATACAGATTATAATACTGTTATATATAGAAACAATTACGTATTCATAATCTATGAGCTGGATGAATTTTCATTCAAAGTATTTTATCTTTCAGGAAAATTGAAAAATGGACACTATCAAACAATATAATATCCTTCAAATTGAAATCTGCTGCTTGTAAATTATAAATTGGGACTTGTGGCCACTCTATGAATGGCTTCTACAGAAACAAGCTTCTTTTCCTGTTACTGCAGCAATAATAATATCTAAGCATAACAATAATTTACAATTTGATTCTCTTATGAAGTTCTGCTTTGCATCTGGTAAAGTCCTGGGCCAGCTTTATGTGCAGGCAGGAAATATAATAGATTGTCACCTAAGAGCAAGAAGTTGGAAGTTACACTATGAATAGAGATCCAATCAATCCTCTCTTCTTCTCTTCCAAGTTTTGGGATATGGACAGGCAACATGAGTTTTATGAGCTTCATTTGGCCTCTCATCCCCAGTTGTGTAGTCCTTGGATCAACTCTAGGTTTCAATACCCAAAACATCATGTTCAGTAGAACATTTTTTTTGAGGGGGGGTTGCATTTTAGGAACAAAACAAGTAACATTGCAGGTTTCTCATCTTCCATAAACCAGGACAGACATACCCTCAAGAATCTAAGAGTCATCATCTTGATCAAAATATATATTTAAAAAAAACAGAAGTGTAGCCCCCAACTTCTAAAAAGTAGCCTTAGTCAGGCACCTTTGCTGCCTGAATCAAGATGACCACTAGAGGATGCAAAGATGTCTAAGATATTCTAATTCTTTACCACTTTCTAGAAGTTGTCTAGAATTTTGAGCCCAGGTCTGGTAGCCTTTGGGATACAGAAAGCCATTTTTACAATCAGCTGTCCACTGGTTTCCAGTAGGTATAGCTCCACAGGAGGAACATTCTGCTGTCCTAGCCCCTCTTTGCTCACATTTCTTAAAAAACCCTCATTAAATCAACCACATGCAATCAGGAAACTTGAACAAGCTTATTAAGCTAGACTTAATAAGTTTCAAACAGATTTCAAGATGCCTTAAATAGCCTTCTAAAAAAGAAAGAAAGGCAATCTGTATAACATGCCTTGCATTACATCTTAAGACTGAGACCATCTGCAGACTGTTAATGCTTTTTCAGTCCTCATACAACATGGGAAAGAGATCTGTAAACTTAAAAACTTTCTTAGTATTTTAACATTATTAGCTGACATTGTCATTTACATCAAATGCCCAGGGAAGCTGTTTTTGTGCTTGGTGAATGAGGTTCCATTTATATTGTCATTAAAAAAAAAGTGAAAATTATATCTCAATCTGCTATATACAACCTCTTTGAAATGTGCTTTTCAATTGCAAAATGCATCTAAACTGTTGAGGGACCTCTTTGCCTCTGCTACATCAATCACAGTGCTCCGTTGCTTTCATTTGCTCTAATTCTCCTTCCACCAGAAGCCTTTCCCACTCTGGATGGAGCACTTGCAATGTGCCTTTTCACAGTGCACGTTTTTAACTTCTCAGGACTCATTCAAGGAGACAGCATCCTTTTTGTGTTTGGGGTTCCCTGGGAGGGCTACGCATCCTGCATGCTTGGTTGGTAGCAGTTTAATGCTGTCATGGTTCTCATGGGGCTTGTCCCATGTGGTTATAATTAACCTTTAATGTCTGCCTTCAGGGCAAAACACTTAAGGGGTTAACCAGTTTTCTCCAAAAGAATGAATAGTTAAATGCTAACATATGTTTCTCAAAACATGGCCAAAGTTAAAATCATACGTTTTCCTCCCTTCTCTCTCTCTCTCCCTTCCTTCCTTCCTTCCTTCCTTCCTTCCTTCCTTCCTTCCTTCCTTCCTTCCTTCCTTCC
>WNWU01000017.1:38064077-38096397 GCA_012654045.1 Ptyas mucosa
GAAGGAAGGAAGGAAGGAAGGAAGGAAGGAAGGAAGGAAGGAAGGAAGATTCACTTCAAGTAGTTAAGCTTTGATGAGAACTAAGAGAATATTTAATGATATGGAAATCTTGCTAACACAAATTGGGAGACTTTTGAATTGAATTCCAAGAAGAGAATTAGTAATTTTAGTGACAACAGCCTCTTAAGTTAAATATGGACAATGAGGATTGCTTTTTCCCTTCCGGCATCAGGAAAAGCTGGCAAAATATCTAAGGACATGAAGATGGTTCTCTGTCAATCCAGCCTGCTACCTTCCTGAGCGCTAGTTTCTCTTAGTTGTCTTGCCTCTCAATTGAGCTTGAGAGAAAATGTTGGCAATGGAAGCCTTTTCTGTCCGTAGCTAACAGGGTCAATTCAGTGTGGCAGCTGGGAACTGGGAAGATAGACTTGTATTGACACAAGCACCTTTTTGCTGTGGAATCACGAAGCAAAAGCACCTGGGGCTCTTCTGCCTGTTTCAGTAAGGTGCAAAACCATTGCCTTCTTTATCTTAAACTCAACTCTGTCATCTACATTTGTACACTAAACGGTGCATTTTGATTGCCTTGTTTTGTGTCCAGTCCCATCCAAATGCAGGAAATGTTTGTTAACATTCAGTGTATTTGGGGCTGAGTTAGAAGAGCCTCAGGCTAGTCTCCCTGATCTCTGTCAGAGGATAGTCAATAACCATTAGCCGTTCAAATAGTGGATGCCCAACCCATACTGCATTTATTTATTTAAAAAAATCTTTACATACAAGCCACAGGGAAAGGCATTTGAGAGCACATGGCTTCCCCAAGGTACTGAAGCTCCGAAAGAAGTGATGCCAAAAGAAAATGAAATTAATGTACTGAAGAAAAAGGTGGGTGCTTTTTAACACCATGCTCTCCAAGAAAGGGATAGGAAATTATTAAGAATCATTTTCATTGGCATCATGAGAAGAACTATCCCCTGAATTGACAAGGAGCTGCCACAATCACTTGGCTGCGAAAACGTTTCTTACAGCCAAATACATGGCTGCAGGGAAAAATTGGTTGGAAGGGTGGCATATGTTAAAAAGCAACACAATCATGATAATCTTAAAAAGAGCAGTTAAAAATAGATATAGTTGTCCAATTTAGTATGAAACAATATGACAGTAATATCTTAAATCTGTGTCATGCAAAGGGTTTCAGAGACAATAATGAAGGTCCTGGTCTTTTTTTAAAGCCCCCCCTCCTCCGGAAATGGAGGGATCTCTTGATGCTCTTCCATTCATGATATTAAAGATTTTTAAGATCCACAGTGATTTATTGTGCCATCAGGTTAGTGTCAACTCTTAGCAACCTCATAGATATCCTCCATGATGAGTAAAAGACCTAACCCAGTATTTCAGGTCTTCCGATGGTGCACTCATTGCCATTGTAACTAAACCACTTTGCTATGGTTGTCCTCTTCTTTCTTCTTCTACCTTTTACAGAACAACATCCTTCTCTGGAGAGCTATGTCTTTGCATAATGTATCTGAAGTAGAAAGAATCACAATGTAGGTATGCAAATGAAATTTGAAGCAAACTGTGGGCTCTTTTTAGATTGTAACATTTTGAAGGAGGCCATGAGAATTAGTACAATACTGGAGAAATTAATCACACACTCATGCACAACCCAAAATTGTCCCAGGACTTTGATTTAAATGAGTTTAGAAGTGAATTTGGGGATATCTTAGATTTTACGATCGAAGTTATTGAGAATTAAATGATAATCTATAAGCATTATTTTCATTGCTCCTAGGAGCAAATGCTCTGTGTAGTTTCTGGGACCACTACTTAAGTAATCAGAAGATCCCTAAGCAAGGACAAGCTTAAACTCTCACTACTCGTATTAGCCCTGGAATTAAGGTAATGAAAATTTAAGGAAGCTTGGTGGACAGGTGGATATTTCTGAACTGTGTTAGTCTTCCATTTCATGTGCTTCTGGTCACTGGCATAAAAATGTCTGAGTGAAAAAAAACATATACAGTTTTAATAGCAGAGTCTGTAGGAATGATCTGTGAAACGTGATGCCTTATTTTAATTATCTCTCCTTGATGCCACCATTGGTCACTAGAAGTCTCCAATGATATGCTAGAGCTTCATGTTCCTTGACAACAACTCCAAGTGGCAATGAAGGCTAGGAAAGAATCAACTCCTTACAGTGTCAACAATTGCAAAGAGATTTGGGCACTAATGGCATTTTATGCATTAACTAGCAGTAACCTATATGGTCATTCTCACTTTTGGCAACCTTCTGCAGTTTCATTCTCCTATATTAGTTCAGCTTGGAAATAGGCACAAGCTATAGTTATATGATTAAATAATAACCACTGGGAATTCACTTCCATCTCATAGTTTATCAATATGCTATATATGCTTTATTTATCAAGGCATCAAAGGCATACAGTCGAAGCAATACATTTTAATATTAAAAAATAGATGAGGGAGAACAATAAGGGAGGGATACATGTTACTTCCCAATCTGTTCCTCAATCTTGTAGATATAATGAATATATATAACAATAATGGAATATATAAAACATCAAAACATAGTAATGGAAAATATATAACACAAAGCACAATAATGGAAAATATAAAACACCAAAACACAACTAAATGGTGTCTTTGTTTCAATGTGCCAAGCAAGCCTGTGACATACCTTTTGTTTGTTTGGTTTTAAGTGCCTCTAATTTAAAGATCCTTCTGGTGCAGAATAAATGAAATAAAATGTCTCTTAACTCACTGGTGTATAGCTCTGAGTCTGCTTCTTGAAATCAGAAGTTTCTAGTTCTGCAGTTCAGCAAATCTTGCTAAGGTGTTTAATAAATCAGTTTGCTTTAAAAATTATTTCAGGTATTTTCTCTGATATTCCCTATTCATTTCTCTTACACTGACCCCCTGGATCAGGAAGTTTCTGTCTTAAAAGCCACAGGGGCTAATTAAAACTGGGTAATTCTAGCCTCTAGTTTTGCTTTCATTGTTTTGTGGAGTTTTATAATAAACCTAAAGCTATCCCCAAATGTAAACCCATTTATTATTTAGAAACAACTTCCTGGATTTTAATTTTATGTTTCCTACTCATTGTAAAAAGACTTTCTGAGGGGATTAAATCTAAGAAAGGGGTTATAGACATGCAGACCTACATAGAAAACAAGACAGTAAAAATAAACAAAAACATTTTCTGAGCACATCTCTTTACACTTCTGTGTTTTGGCAGGTATAAAGTCTGGAGTTTCTAATTCTCTTTTCATTTCACTGACTAGAAATTTACTTTCAGTCCTCTTCCATTTTCTATTTTTCTATACCAAGTCAAAAAATGCAGGGAATGAGGAGGCAATCTAAACTGCAGATATAAAACTAATCCAAAGTACTTACTTTGTGCCAAGGATCATTTAAAGTAGTAATCTGTGGTTTATAAAGGTAAATGGATGGAGTGAATCTTGGTGTCTTAAATTCATGGCTATTTATCATTAATAGCCAGCCTCATCTAAAGTAGATGCATTAGTATGAATGTATTTTATGGGGGGTGGGGGGAATGGTTTAGTCAATAGGTCTTTTTCTCTGAAGGAAGCATACAAAGTTTCAGTTTCAGTTTTATTAAATTTTTATACCACAGCCAAGATAAAACCAACAAATATAAAAGTTAAAAACGATTTAAAATTATTAAATAGTTTTGGCCGATGATCTAAAATGCAGTAACCCATTAAAAATATTTAGGCCAGCCCTGCTTGATGGAATAATAGCATTTTAAGGGTGCGGCGAAAGGTACGGAGGTTGGAAATCCGACGAATCTCCGGGGGCAGCTCGTTCCAAAGGGTGGGTGCCCCCACAGAGAAGGGTCTCCCCCTGGGGGTCGCCAGTCAACACTGTCCAACCGATGGCACCCTGAGGAGACCCTCTCTGTGGGACCATACTGGTCGGTGGGAGGCTATCGGAGGCAGAAGGCGGTCTCGTAGATATCCAGGTCCTATGCCATGGAGCGATTTAAAGGTGGTAACCAACACCTTGAATCGCACCCGGAAGACCACTGGGAGCCAGTGCAGCTCGCGCAGGAATGGTGTTACATGGGAGCATCGAGTCGCCCCCATAATCACCTGCGCGGCCGCATTCTGGACCAGCTGGAGCCTCCGGGTGCTCTTCAAGGGGAGCCCTATGTAGAGAGCATTACAGTAGTCCAGACGGGAGGTGATGAGGGCATGAGTGACCATGTGCAAGGCATCCCAGTCCAGAAAGGGACGCAACTGGTGGATCAGGCGAACCTGATAAAAAGCCCCCCTGGCCACAGCCGTCAAATGGTCTTCCAAAGACAGCCATGAGTCCAGGAGGACACCCAAGTTGCGAGCCCTCTCTGAGGGGGCCAAGATCTCACTGCCTATAGTCAGTGATGGAACCAACTGACTATGACAGGATGCCGGAAACCACAGCCCCTCGGTCTTGGAGGGCTTGAGCCTGAGCTTGTTTGTCCCCATCCAGATCCGTACGGCCTCCAGGCACCGGGTCATCACTTCAAGGGCATTATTGGGGTGGCCCAGGGTGGAAATGTACAGCTGAGTGTCATCAGTGTACTGATGGAAATCCACCCCAAAGCCACGGATGATTTCACCCAGCGGCTTCATATAAATGTTGAACAGGAGGGGCGAGAGGACCGACCTCTGCGGCACCCCACAAACGAGGTGCCTAAGGGTCGATCTCTGCCCCCCTGTCAACACAGACTGTGTACGGTCAGAAAGGAAGGAGGAGAACCACCATAACATGATGCCTTCCACCCCTAACCCCTCCAACTAACACAGCATGATATCATGGTCGATGGTATCAAAAGCCGCTGAGAGATCTAATAGGACCAGGACAGAGGAGCAACCCCTGTCCCGAGCCCTCCAGAGATCATCAACCAATGCGACCAATGCCGTTTCCGTGCTGTACCCAGGCCTGAAGCCCGACTGGAACGGATCTAGATAGTCCGCTTCATCCAGGTACTGGGGAAGCTGTCGCACCACCACACTCTCAACAACCTTCACTACAAAGCGAAGGTTGGAGATTGGACAATAGTTTGATAGAACAGCCGGGTCCAGAGAAGACTTCTTAAGGAGGGGCCTCACCACCGCCTCTTTCAAGGCAGTGGGAAAGAAACCCTCACTCAGAGAAGCGTTGACAATTCCCTGGAGCCAGCCTCATGTAACGACCCAGGAAGCCAGCACCAATCAGGAGGGACATGGGTCCAATAAACATGTGGCCGCGTTCAACCTACCCAGGACCCTGTCCACGACCTCGGGAGTCACAAGGTCAAATTCCTCCCAGCTAACATTCTCAAGACCTACCTCCATCACCCCATCCAGACCTACCCAGTCAGAGTCCAAACCCTCCCGAATCTGAGCGATTTTGTCATACAGATACTGCACAAAATCCTCAGCCCTGCCCTGCAAGGGGTCTTCCCGCACTCCCAGATGAAGGAGGGAGCAGGTCACCCTAAACAGGGCGGCCGGGCGATTATCTGATGACACAATAAGAGTGGAAAAATAATTACATTTTGCCGCTTTTATCGCCACTAGGTAGGTCTTAATATAGGACCTTACCAGTGTTCGGTCGGATTCGAAATGGCTGGCCCTCCAACTGCTCTCCAGGCATCTTTTCCAGTGCTTCATCTCTCTCAGCTCCTCAGAGAACCAAGGAGCTAATTGAGAATGGTGCAAAGGCACGATGCTGTCCAAAGCCCCAGCAGCTGCCCTCTCCCAGGCCGCCACTAGTTCTTCAGTCGAGCCATGAGCCAGAGCCTCAGGGAATGGCTCAAGCTCCATCAGGAACCGATCTGGGTCCATCAGGCACCTGGGATGGAACCATCTAACTGGTTATGTAAGAGGGTTACATAAATATCAATTTAGCCTTGAAAGAGAGGCAGGGATGGGGGGGGGGTGAGATTTAAAATACACATTGCCTTTTCTTAAGCAGATCTTCCAAGGTCTTGATAAATTCTAAAAATAAAATAAGGCCACTAACACATTTAACACATTTAATGTATTGTGCTTACAACATCTTCTAGGGGAACAAAAAGCAACAGACATAGCTGTGGTTGTAATAATAACATGTAGTTTTTAATGCTAAGTGAGCCATGTCATCATATTTCCAAGGACAGAATGAGTAAGTGAGAGGTGTCCTAGGCTTACTGAGTAAAATTTGAGGCAGGCCCTTTCTGGCTTGTAGCTCCAGCTTCCATTCTTGGAGGCTCTCCTTTACCTTTCTCCTGCACAAAAACTATACCCCATCATGCAGTTTTTCATGACCCTTAGACCTCAGCAGACATTAATCAGAACCATTTCTTGGGTAGGTTAGCAATACAGTTTATGTTCAGCTGTTGTCAGGAATTTTTGCTTTTGTCAGGAACAAGAGAAGTGACAGTAAATCCTTTGCTATCTCACTCGGCAACTGATTTGTCACGTAGGCACACACAAGATTATTTAGCCTGAGACTGCCCACTGAAAAAAACAATGACAACACTGAGCAATTTTGTCATGTCTAAAGTAGCAGCCATATTTGTCCTAGGAGTCTAAGTGAATTATCTGACAAAGGTTTAGGAAACGTGAATGGTTTGTTTCTGTGCAACTGATGCCATAAGATATTTCTTTATCTTTAAAGATAAAACCACCAGACTTGGCACTTTTTTGCTGCCATGGAATAGCTCCCTCTCTAGAGTTTGTGTCTTGTGCCTTCGTGACACCGTTAAGCTTGATTTGTCTTTTCAAGGATGGATAAAGAATCTCTTGCGGCATGCAGCCATCCTGTGATTAGGTGACATGCACACTGATATTTTCCAGATGTAATTTCTCAATATCTGTTATTGCCTAAATATTTTTATGGGATTCATCCTTGCAATAAAATCTGAGAGGAAAGAAGAAGCAGGGAAAGCCAAATACAAATTTGGATACAAAGTTCTGCTGGTAAATAATCAACATCTGTAAGTCTTGTCTTGCCAGACCATATCCCAACATCAGCATATTAATGGAGACTATTTCATTTATACTCCATTTTGTGGAAGTAGCGATTGGGACAGCCATGTATTTTAATGGCCTATTTCCAGCAAGCTGGCTTTTGCACAAATAATATGAAACACCATTGCGGTCTTAATGTTACTCTACTAAATAGGATATGCTAGTGTTATGTTCTGTAATCAACAAGCTACACAGAAAATAGTCAGAGGAGAGGAACATTATTCAGTTCATATGTTGAAACCAGAACATTACAATACTGTACAAAAATTCCACACAGCAAAAAAAAAAGTCATCTACAGAAATGGCTATTTTAAAAAGAAAGGAGTTAAATTAAGCACTAATATTTTGGCTTCCTTTTCAAAAACCCTGCAGTTGGTCTCCCAACTAGTGCTTGTTACAATACAGGCAGTTCTCTCTCCAAAGTTGCTTGCCTCTTTAGTCTTGAGTGCCAAAATGGATGCAGCCTTTATTTAGCGGTGCTGTTTGGTATTCAGGATGGGGGGGGGGAGTTTGGAATCTGAGTGCTGCTAGGAACAATGATATCCCCCACTCCATCTCAGCTTAGTAGTTCTACATGCAGCCAATAGCCTCACTTTCAGGCATATCATTTTGCAATCTTGCTAATACTCTCCATTAGCAGTTGGCCTGCTAAGTACACTGTAGTGGAATATGACTTTTTTCAAATATTTCAAATCTAGTTTGTAGCAGATAGGTGAATAACTTCCAAATCTGAAATTTGTAAATTCTATATTGAAATACTTCTATGGCCATATATATTTTTTCATTCCAATTTTAAACTATTCCTTTTCATCATGCATTCCATTAGTAATAATGTTCTATTATTCCATTATTACTAATGGAATGCATGATGAAAATGGACGTTGACCTACCTGAACCTCCCTTTTCGCTGCGCTGTGTCTCAATTCAGTGCTGGGATTTCGTTGTCTGCTTGTTAGAGACTGAGCGTAATGTTTCTTTAAGATTTGCATAGGTCACGCCTCCCTGTCTCCTAGATCCTCAGTTGTTTTCGCTCAGTCTTCTTGTAGGGACCTAGTTTACACTGCTCTGGCAGTTAGTTAAATAGGTTTTACTGAGGTTTTAGGTTTTATTGTTTTTTTTTTTCGTGTTTCTACTTTATTTCTTTATTAGTGGGAGCTGAAGAGTGCAGGTTGCAGCGGCTGCTGCAACCGGAGCAGTTTTGAGCTGCTAGGGGAGGGGTGAGTGACTTTGGGGATCCAAGCCACCCTCTCCACCTTTTTCTTTCAGCAGCTTGGGGAGTTTTATCCCGGCTGGGATACTCCTGACGGCGTAGTACCGCCGATTCAGCCGCCGGCGAGCCGCTGGCTTTCCGGTACGCCGGAATAGTCGCGGCCGCCATTTTGAGCTCCCGTTAGATTAGGGCGGCTCCAGAGTCACTGCCTGAGGCTCAGTGGCAAACTCTGAAGACATTTGATCGAGAGGCGCTTGAAGAGCAGTTTGCTCTAGCGTGTGGCCTGCTCTGGTACCGAGCCTGCTGAAGATCGCAACGGCTGGAGGTGGCTGGAAAAGGAGCAGGGCTAACAACCGGAAAGTGATTTAATGACAGGTTTGACTGCCCCAGGGAGGGGAGTAAATTGTTTTACAGCACCACAATTAATCTATCTGCTTAGAGTGACAATTACAAGAGGACTTAATCCAGGCGTTCATTTCTTGACGTCTGAAGTAAAAAAACAGGAGTTCCCAACTCAGCAGCTCTAGTGCTAGGGCTGTACACTTCAGCGCCATTTTGTTTCTCTCTAGGGGGGACTTGACAGTTAATTTTGGCGCCAACTCTGCTGTTGCTGGGGAAAAATCAAGCTTGCAACTGACTTTCAAATATGGCTGACCAAGAGTTCTCTTCAGACTTGGAACAGCCCCAGACTCCTCCCAGACTTAAGAAATCTTCTAAGTCCAAGTCTAAGAGCTGTTCTTCCTCTTCTAATAGGAGAGAGCCTGATCCAGCAGCTTCCAAGCCATCCCTTGAGGACAGAGATGCCTTGAGACGGCATAATGCTCTGGAAAGACAGTTTGAACGGGCCAAGAAACAGGGCCAGTCTTGTTCTGATCCTCCTTCTTCTCAAATTGGAGGGGGGGAAGTAGTGTATCATACTGTGGTGGCCAGGGCTCCTTCGATCTCAGCTTCAGAGCTTCAGGAAGGTCAGGAAAATGATCCAGCCCCTGTCAGGGAGTCCCTTGGGGGAGTACCAGCACAGCAGCCAGTGGCTAGGAGGCCACCAGAGGCCACTTATACCCCAACCGCAGCGGGGCTCCGCGCGGGGGAGGGGCAGGGACACAGTCAGCCCTTTGATTTTCAAACCTTATTGACAAATGCATTAGCACAGGCTTTGTCAGCAGGCCTTAATCCTCATGGCCATACGCAGCCGTCCATGACAAGTGCTCAGCAACAACCACATGTCCAGTCCAGACATCATCCTTCAGCTGTCAACCAGCAAGAATCAGTCTGCAGCGGGGACTCCTGGAAGGAAGAAGTTGACCCAGCAGACCAGGAATTTTCTGATGACGAGGGAGCATTGCCAGATAAGCCGGCCTTTGCAACCCTCTTCCGTCCATCGGTGTTCAAGATATTGTTACGCAAGGCTAAGTTAGCGACTAACATGGGGTCGGTAGGAGGCTCAGGGGGTCAGGCAGAGGGATCTCAGGCGCCCCAGAGCGAATTTTTTGCAGTACCCGCCCCTGACAACGATTTTATTCCATACCCAGAATTATTTTCTGAGGTCATTAAGAGGCAGTTGGATCACCCTGGGGCTTTTTCTGCTCCCACGGGACATGACAGAAGGACTTACTGTGTAGACCCAGTATTAGACAAGCTGTTGGCTATTCCCACGGTAGACCCGCCAGTGGTGAGTTTAACTTCCTCTACTGTCTTGTCTAGTGATGCTGCAGAGGTGTTAAGAACGGAGGATAGACGAGCAGAAGTTTCCCTTAGGAAGACACACCAAGCGGCTGCTTGGGCAGTTAAAGCTGCGACTTCTGCTTCATTCTTCAATCGCGCTAACTTGATTTGGTTGAAGCAATTACGTGATCGTCTCCCTCCAGACGATTTACGTCTCCAGCAGGACATTAATAAAATGGTGGCTGCTGCCGAGTACTCAGCAGATGCGTCTCTAGACGCTGCGAAATTTGCAGCAAGGGCAGTGGCTTCTAATGTTAGTTCTAGGAGGCTGCTCTGGTTACGCCCGTGGCGTGCGGATTTGAAATCAAAAGGAAAATTGGCCTCAGCCCCCTATATGGGAGCGGACCTGTTTGGAGCAGCCTTGGAACCTATTCTAATAGAGGGTAGGGACAAAAGGAAGGTCCTTCCGGTATCCTATCGTAGGCCAGACCGCAGGTTCACACCTTACTCTCAGAGGCAGCCCTTTCGGCAGGATGCGGGGCCCAGTGGGTCCTATTTTCCTAGGCCTTATGCCCAGGAGTTTGACAGGAATTCCGAGAGGGTGCCATTTCGGGACAGAGGTAGATACCACTCTATCTCGAGGAGGCCATATAGGGGAGCAGGTTCCAGACCAGTTAGGCGAGGCAAGTGACTCGCAATTTCCCCTTCCCATTGGAGGGCGTCTCAGCCACTTCATCCATCAATGGGAATTGACCACGTCCGAAGATTGGATTCTTCGGACTGTGAGGCTGGGTCTCACCTTAGAATTCGGAGCTACCCCTCCCGACCGATTCCTGCCTTGCCCACAGGCCAGACAGAACCACCAGCAGATGTCCCAGGAAATTCAACATCTGTTAGAAATAGGGGCAATAGAGCCAGTTCCAGCAGGACAGGAAGGGTCTGGAGTGTATTCGATTCTGTTTTTGGTTGCCAAATCCTCGGGGGGGCTGGAGAGGCATCTTGAACCTAAAGTTCATCAACAAGCATCTTTTGGAGGTCCAATGGCACATGCTGGATGTTAGGAGAGCGCTATTGAGATATATAGCCAGAACAGCCTCCTTTCGTCATACTGAGGCTCTCTTGGTGTCATTTAACCCTGCCACGATGGGACAGAAGGTTTCTTCCAGAACAGTCGCACGCTGGATTAAGGCGTGTATAGCGTTGGCCTATAGTTCCAAGGGCAGACCTGTCCCGGGTAGGGTGTGGGCTCATTCTACGAGGAGTGCAGCTACATCAGCCACCTGGGCTACGCAGGCATCGGTCCTAGACATTTGCAGAGCTGCCACCTGGACGACGCTGACTCCGTTCGTCAGGCATTATAAATTGGACAGTTATGCATCAGCAGAGGCTTCATTTGGCCGTCGGGTCCTACAAAAGGTCCATTGTGATGCAGATGTGGGGTGCAGTCAGCCTCCCCTCCCGTAAAGTGTGTTGCTTGGGTATCTCCCAGCACTGAATTGAGTAAGCAGCGCAGCGGAAAATGGACGTTGACCTACCTGAACGTCCCTTTTCGCTGCGCTGTGTCTCAATTCAGTGCTGGGATTTCGTTGTCTGCTTGTTCTAACAACTAGCCTTGTGATGCAACCAGAACAATCTTGAACTAAATACACTCAAAACTGTAGAAATGGTGGTAGATTTTAGGAGAAACCCTCCTATACTATACTATTACAATACTAGACAACACAGTATCAACAGTAGAGACCTTCTAGGTTCTATCATATCTCAAGACTTAAATTGGACACCTAACATAAAAAACATCATCAAAAAAGCACAACAAAGAATGTTCTTTCTGCGCCAACTCAGAAAGCTCAAACTTCCCAAGGAGCTGCTGATACAGTTCTACAGAGGAATTATTGAGTCTGTCATCTGCACCTCTATAACTGTCTGGTTTGGCTCTGCAACCAAACAAGACAGACACAGACTTCAACAGATAATTAGAACTGTAGAAAAAACAATTGCTACCAACCTGCCTTCCATTGAGGAGCTGTATACTGCACAAGTCAAAAAAGAGGGCTGTGAAAACATCTACAGACCCCTCACCTCCTAGACATAAATTGTTTCAACTTCTACCCTTAAAATGCACACCAGAACAACAAGACACAAGGACAGTTTTTTCCCGAATACCATCACTCTGCTAAACAAATAATTCCCATAACACTGTCAAATTACCAAGACTGTATTACTACTATTCTTCTTCTCATCCTTACTAGTACCTATCTCTTCCCACTTATGGCTATATCCATGTTGCTTGTATCTTTACAACTTATATTGTTTTTATTGTTTCCTAGTATGATTTGATTGCTTATTAGTATCCTATGACTATCACTAAATGTTGTATCTTATGATTCTTGACAAATATATTTTATTTTTTCTTTATGTACACTGAAAGCATATGCACCGAAGACAAATTCCTTGTGTGTCCAATCACACTTTGCCAATAAAGAATTATATTCTGTTCTGTTCTGCTCTGCTCTGCTCTGCTCTCTCTACACTGCTCTATTCTAATATTAAAATATTCTAATAATTTAATATCCAGGCAGGTTTTATTGATTTCTGTTAGGGCTGTTGATGCATCTAAAATAATTTGTAGAAAATGCTTCATGCCTTTCATAAGCACTCTCTGTGACTCATTAAAGAATCTACTGTATGTCTACTGTGGAAATAGATGCAGCTGTTTTAAAGAGTTGGCTTATTAAAATAACTGCTATAGATCTGTTTGAAGAATCAGACTTTGGGGAGAAAGGCTTGACAAATTCTGGTGTTTGAACTCAGGAGCCAGCAGACTCCCAGATATATGCAGTTGAGACTCAGCTCACAAATGGCAGGACCTGTTATAGAATGAGCCTACAGATGTGGAGCAACAGGTAATCAGCCATCTGTTGTAAAAGCACAGCAGCAAGCTGAGTCAACTGTTTCAAAGTCTACATAGGAAAAGATCCAAGAGTCAACAAAGACATTCAATGAAGCTCCACAAAAAAAAAAGAAAAGAAAAGAAAAAGAAAAGAGGTATGACTTAAGAAAGTAGGGATGTCTGAGTCAGTCGTATAAATGAAAAATGAGTGCATCATATAGTCTGCTGGCAAACAAGTCTTGGACCTGATTTCCTGAACATGTGCTGCTTCTGATTCTATGATCTTTGAACTATTACCAGAGTATACTCAGGTCCGATTCCTGAATCTTGGATTTGTCTAGAATTCAGGGGTATCAAACTGGCAGCCCGCGGGCCAGATGCTTCATACACAGGCCACAGACACCCGAGCTCCGGGAATGGGAAAAACGTCATGAAACATCACATGACAGCAATGTGATGCGGCGAGTTTGACACTTGTGGTGTAGATCGAATCTCAGGGTTCTATAGTAAGCTTTTTGGGCTTACTATACTTACTAGTTTGAATTGTCTCATTCCTGCATTGCGTTAAAATTGATATATGCTGTAAAAAAACCCCTTTGATTTAGTTTATTATTTATTAGTTTGGTTTCCTCTGCTTTATTACTTTTATAAACAACTTAAGGTGGTGAACATATCCAATTCTCCTTCATCTTCCTATTTCCCTATAATAATAACCCTGTGAGGGGAGTTGAGCTGAGAGAGGATGGCTGGGCCAAAGTCACCCAGCTGACTTTCATGCCTGAGGTGGGATTAAAACTCATAGTCTCCTGCTTTTCAGCCTGGCATCTTAACTGCTAGACCAAACTAGCTCTCATTTAAGCCTGACTTCCTGCACTTGGAGTTGCTGCCATAGGATAGTGACCCATAAAGCTACCACATGTTTTTAAAACTAGTGTAGAAGCCAGAAAAATGTCAGGCTGCTTTAGTGAATAACAGGGAAAAAGTGTTGAATTTGCTTGAGGTTTAAAGGACTTTTCCCAAATCATTTTCAAAGTATAGAAAGCTCTAATGTCTGAAATACTGGCATATTTCCTTCATGTGGATGTGTCTCTAATCTTATCAGTGTTCTTGTCTTTGGATAAGACAACTTAATTACTCTCCTTTTTTAAATACCAGTACTCTTTCCCCATGTATAAATCCTAAATATAATCTGTTATTTAACTCATTTCCTGTGTAAATGCATCTTTCCCCTTTATGTGGTCATTAAATATGTATCATTCTACAAGTTTTTTTTAATCACCACAGGGATCTGTTCCATTTTCACGTGAATGATGTGCTCTTTTTTCTTCTCTGCATTAAAAGCAGAAGGGAAAAAAACCCCATGCTTTTATGCAGAGAAAGTGGTGCATGTTTTAGGGGGCTGACTGCCCATCCCTCTTGGGAATAAGCTTCCTTCTAGCCTCATCCCCAACATGGTTGATCCAAAAGGATTTTCCTCTTTACACCATTTGCTCCTCCAAAGAAAAGTATGCAGTCTGATGAACCATTAACAATGCGTATGTATAAATAAAAGCAAACTTGGATTTGACAAAATAACAGAATGATGGGAGAAGTTTATCAGATTTGGATACTGCCCATCTCACTCTCAGCGTGACTCTGAGTGATTTATAGATAAAAGCTAGTATGCAAGGATTCCAAGAAGGTTCATGCAATGATCTCAGATTTGGAGATATGGGAAATATGTTTTTCTGTGTCCAGTACATTCCTTTTTTATGGTGATCAAAAGCAAAAGATGTATTACTGTCTTGTCTCCACCTCCCGCACTTTCTCTTGTGCCCATAGCTGGTTGAGTTTTTGTCAAAATAATGCAATTACCACCAGGGCATCACAACACAAGCTCTACCCTTTGTGTACTTGTATGCAGCATATCAAAATAGATTTAAAGGCTGCAAAATATATATTGTGAAGTCATGATGCATATTTCATTATTTTTTAACAGATTAACAAAGTTTTAACGGACCTTGTAGGTCATCTAGTCCAACCTCCTGCCCCAGCAGGAGACCCTACACCATTTCTGACCAATGGCAGAACAGTCTCTTCTTGAAAGCCTCCAGTGATGAAGGTCCCACAACTTCTGAAGGCAAGCTGTTCCATAGGTTGGTTGTTCTCACTGTCAGAAAAGTTCTCCTTATTTCTAGGTTGAATCTCTCCTTGATCAGTTTCCATCCATTATTCCTTGTCTGGCTTTCAGGTGCTTTGGAAAATAGCTTGACCCCCTTCTCTCTTTGGCAGCCCCTCAAATTGGAACACTGCTATCATGTCTCCCCTGGTCCTTCTCTTCACTAGACAAATCATGCCCAGTTCCTGCAACTGTTCATTGTATGTTTTAGCCTCCAATCCCCTAATCATCTTGGTTGCTCTTCTCTGCACTCTTTCTAGATTTCTCTTTCTTCTCCATAACATCCATGGATAACCATAGTACTGTACAATCTAAATAAATCTAAATAAATAAAACTAAATGTTTGACATAGCAGGCTTAAATTCTTATTTTATTTTATTAATTTTTATCTTATTAAAATTTTATTTTGTCTGTCACTCTTGGATCTTTCTGGAGGAAGAGCTGCATAAAATTAAAATAAATCAAAATTATCTTTATCATTATTTTGATTTTCAAGATAGTACAGGCATAGACAAAAGATTTGGTTATGAAAATATTGCTTCAATCAATATGACAAGGAGATCCTGAGAAAGACACCTCAGAGAGCTCCCACAAAGGCAAGCGAGACGCTGACTTTAACTATATTTGGGGTGGTTTAAGCAACAGATTTAAGAACTTGGCTTGTGCAATGAACAGAAGCTTTCTGTGGTTCCTGCCAATTTTTTGAATTTTGGCATAATAAAATTATGCTCTCAAGAGATAATTTATTTGACAGTTTCTAGAATGAAAGTAAGCATGGCACTGAGATTGCTACAGTACAAGGTCTCCTGCTTGAGTAGGGATTGGACTACAAGACTTCCAAGGTCCCTTCCAACTCTGTTATTCAGTTATTCATGGAAAATGTTTCTTTGGCAAACTAGAGTGCATTTTGATTGTCCAAATTTACATTAGTGCCAGTACAATGAAGTGGTTAACATCTATTTTAGTAGTTAGTATCAGGCTAGAAACATGGAGACTGTGAGTTCTAGTCCCACCTTAAGGATAAAGCCAGCTAAATGTCCTTGGGCCAATCACACTCTCTCAGCCCTAAGGAGCGGGCAAAGGCCAACCACATATGCAATCTTGCTAAGAAAACTGCAGGAACTAGTTCAGGCAGTTGCCAGGATTCAAAACTAACCCAAGCCACAATGATTTTGAATACAGACAGATTGCCATTTGGAACACAACACTCCAGATATCACAGTTGTCAAAAACTGAAGCATACAAGTTATTGATATCACTGTACCAGGAGACACCAGAGTCGAAGAAAAAGAACTGGGAAAAAAAATCATGAAATATTGCGACCTGGCCGTTGAAATTACGCAATTATGGATGAAACATGTAACAGTGATACCCATTGTCATCAGGGCATTTGGTACCATGTCCAAGAATTTTACAAAATGCATCAAGAAATTTCAGTTTCCTGGAATAACACCAGCAGAACTGCAAAAAAAACCTGTGCTACTTGGAACATCGTACATTTTAAGAAGATACTTGGTTGATACCTAGGATGCTGGCAGCAATCCGTATCAACCATCAGCACCAGTTAGTGATATTTGTGATACATTTTTAATTGTTCAGTTGACTGAGTTTCATGTTTAGTGAATAAAAGAGATAATAATAATATCTAGATAGATAGTAGAATGGGAAAATATTGGGTGACTGGGAAGGTACTTAACTTTTTTCTAGTGAGGCCTATGCCAATTAGAGAAATGGTATAAAGTGTATAGGAATATTTCAAATGTGAACAAACTATAATTTTCTATTTTAAGTTTGTGAGGAGGTATTTGATGTTCTTATTGTTATAATAAATCTGTTTAATGCCAATGCTGCAAATGTTTTTATCCTTCAATCTCACTAGCACAATTTGATTTTATATTAATATATATGTCTAATTTCTGTATAATAATGACCAGATAATTATTATTATTATTATTTATTTCTATTTTATTGAGGTGCTTAAGGTTGAATCAGCCTTCCATCTTCTGAGGTCAGTAAAATGAAGACCCAGATTGTTGGAAGCAATATACTGACTCTGTAAAACTGCTTAGAGAGGGTTGTAAAGCACTGTGAAGCGATATATAAGTCTAAGTGCTATTGCTATTGCTATATTTCATCAATTCTGGTGCAATCTGCAATTACAGCTTGTGACTGCATGTGAGAGCTTGATTATGGTAGAGCAAGGAGACATGGGACTTTCTCATTATGAGAGCATATTTGTTTTAAAGATGTGGATTCAAACTAAGCAATCTCACAACCTTGGAAACAACTAAGCAGTCAATAAAATCACTCAAAACCTAAGCCAACAAGGCCTTAATCTCATCTGAAGCTTAGCAATTGTAGTCAATCATATTTTGATCTTTTTTTTTTGAAAAAAAATAGGTCTGATGAGAACTCCACGAGAGTCCATCTATGTAAATAAATTGGAAATCAAGGTAAGTAAAGAAAAAAAGGAAATTTTAATTACTTAATGATTTAAGAACAATGGTCATTTCTTGAAGGTCAGAATGGCAGATGCTGGTACAGATGTTTCCCACAAACTCAGGAATAGATTTGAAGAAGTGACAAAAGTGATGTTATTTTAGGCATAATTGATATTATTTAATGTGATTTAATTGTTAAACGTCTTTCCCACTCTTAATAGTCACAACTTGTAACAGAGTAAAACATAAAATGTATAATAATACAAAAGCAAATAGCTAAAATATCTAAGATCACTAACATTAATTGCCTGGTACTATATTCCTAAAATAGAATGTGGGAATTATCTTGAGAAGTAATGCCCTATGATGCACATTTTGCACTTAAAGGTCATGACAATGAGAGTTTCAGTAGTATATTGATACTTTCCAGGATCCAGCTTCTAAAACCCAGACCGTTTCATTTTTGATCTAATAATGATCTGAAACTACTGTACATAATGCTGTTTATAGAGGCAAAGGTGGAGCTAGAATCTATTTAATGCCTGGAAAACAAATCTCATGGAACAGGAAGAGGGCATACACAGGCTATTTACTGTCTTATTCTATTCAAATATCATTTGCATGACAAACAGAGCTGATAACAGCTTAGATTGTAGCCTGCTCAACAACTGTACATGGCTGTCACCACCTCCTGAAGGTTGTTGGTAGACTTTCTTTTCCCAACTCCCATGGCAAGTATGCTTTGTATTTATAGAAGTAATTATCTCTTTAGGGCTGCTATATGGGCTATATCCGGGCTGCAGAAATCTTTATAACCAGAGGATGGCAACAAAGAGCTTTGTTCTTTCTCTATTTTGACATCTAGTGGCCAGTTCAGATTGTAGCAGTCCAGACAAAGTAGTTTTCATCAGTTTTCTATCTAAAGGTTTCCTTGGGATTTAAAGGTTTCCTTCCATTTTTTGGAATGTCATGTAAGTCATGCTGGAGTGAAGTAAAAGAAAAATTAGTCAGAATGATGTAGACTAATGTAATTTGTGTGTGTGTGTGTGTGTGTGTGTGTGTATGCGTATGGCATCTTATGATTCTTGTTAGTTGTCAGCAATCATGAAAGAAGCCTATTGGCAACCAGTGGAAGGCCTGCAGAATAGATGTTATATGGTCATAGCATTAGGCTTCTGACATTGCTCAGGCTGCTACATTGTGATCTGGTAGCAGCTTCTGACTGGCCTTCAAAGGCCCATTCAGGGTGCACCGCAGTAGACACATGGTGTTGAAAGTATAAACTTGTAAAAAAGAAAGTACACAAAATTCCACACTCATTCTATAAGGTTGTTGTTCCAACAGCAGACTTCAGTTTAAAGCAGAATAATATGCTTGGCCACATAAGCTTTTGCCAGTGGTTTTTTGTTCAGGATCCAAGTGGCACCTTCCCCCCCCCCCCCCCTTCTCTGAGGTAAAGCTGTAGTCCTGTGTTCTTTTCTTTGGGTTCAGGCCTTGTTGTGATCTCTCTAATGTTTAGCAAAAGATAATCCATGAGGTTGAGTGCAGGGATACTAAAATATAAATTAGTAGGTTTGCCAGCTTTTCTCCACAGCACTGTCAGAGTGTATTATCTGGTATCTCTAGTTCAGAGCAGTCAGTTAAATTTCCCCTCTCATCTGAAAGGGTGTGTGAAGTGTGGTAATGTTGCTAAGTGCAGAACAAAAATCTCTCTTTTTTTGCATCCCATGACTGCTCCAGGCAACATTCTTGGAAATCTCTGACTATGAAGGAAAAGAAGACCCTGAGATATATACACTATGACAAGCCAGGAGGCTAAACTCTTACCAGTAAACCATCGTATGAGCAGCAGTCGCCTGTGGCTGTGACATTACCACACTTTGCTCAGCTTCAGAAAGGGAAATTTAACTGACGACTGCTATGAACTGAAGCCACAGCCTCAACCAGATAATACAGCCTGACAATACTGTCAGGCGAAAAAGGCGGCGTTCCCATTGATTTCCTTGCATTAGAGACATATTACCCTGAGCTGTGTGTGTTTGAGGGTATCTGTGAACACTGTGGGAATATCAAAGGGAAAGACACGCTGATTGGGCCAGGAATCGGCCGCATGGAGAGAAATCCCCAAAGTATTCTGACTGAAATATATATTACTTGGCAAAGCAGGAATGGGCATTCATATTGACTTTAATTATAGCTTAATCTTCCATCTGCAGCCCAGGTATACCCTTCTGGGTTTATTTTAACAAGGAGCCAAGTTGCATTTAAAAGACAGAACACAACATTTTGTGCTGCACCATTTGTGTGGCAGCAAAATTGTGAGAGGTACAGTACTGTAATTTGTTTAGCAGAAAAAGGTAGATTGCAATATCTTACAAAAGAATTATTTAGCTGGCTTCATTTGGAAGGAGCTTCTCTCATTTTCTTGAGATTAAATTAACTATATACATTTGTGTGTATAAGACTACAAGCCAAATCTTGTCTGCAGCAAGAAGAAACCTTTCTTCCATGATTAAATCCAGATGGCTCATTTGCAGATGTTAGAGCGTAGTTTGGACCTATGGTTCTAAAACAGAAATAAGCAACCTCCATCCACCCAAAAATTACATCGACAGAATCTAGGAGAGCTGTTTTGGGGAAGGGTTGTTAAGAAGTGAAATGGTTTGAGGAATCCATGATATCTCTTAACCATCCTCAAAAATAACAACAACCCCAAAAAACCCCAAACAAACAAAAAAGAAGGCAATTTTTTTGTCTGCCCAATCCCATCTAATCCCAACCCAATTTAGTGGATTTGCTGAAAGGGGCTTCTGGTAGACTATCTGTGCCCTGTACCCTGTTAACTCTACCACTTGTTCTCCAGTTCTAAACGAATAATCTCTTTTGTTTTACGATGCAAAGTGAAAGTTTATATGAATATTCACAAATAGGTCAGAAGAGGCTCTCTGCTTCATAAACCTTCCTTAGGAGTAGACAAAGAGCCAAATCTAAATCCAACACCAACTATTATTTCGACCTTTTTGACACAAATGAGAACAGTCAGTTCTCCTTCTTGGATTTGGGATTGTAATTTTTTTTACTTCTTAACTATACTCATAAACATTTGCCACCCTTTAACAAATACAGTACCTCCTTTATAAATTTTTTTTTTTTTAAACAAATACTTTATTGAGTTTCAAAATTAAAAGAAAACTTAAAAAAATTTACAAGGTCTCTTTGTTATCCGGAGGTACAGTGTTCTTATAAATTAAATATCATGTATCTGATCTACCTTGTCTTAAACTATTATTTTCCCATCATTATATTTACATTCTATAAGTACATAGTCATGTTTCATAGTATCTATTCACAAAAAGAGACAGATCATCGTCTTTTTCTGTTATCTAGCCATTTATACCAATTTTCCCATACTTCATAGTATTTAGATATCTCATCATCCATTAACAGGCTCGTTAACTTTGCCATTTCTGCACACTCTAATATTTTGTTTATTAACATTTCTTCTGGGGGTTGAGTTTGACTCTTCCAGGATTTCGCAAATACCAGTCTAGCCGCAGTTAATACTTGGGTTATAAGCTGGGTTTTATTATTTTTTAGGCCATCACCCACTATGCCTAGAAGGAAGAGTTCTGGAGATAAAATTACATCTTGCTCTAACATTTCACAGAGCCATTGTCGTACTTTTGTCCAGAACCTTTTAGCTACTGGGCAGGACCACCACATATGGTAATACGTGCCGACTTCTTTCTCGCATTTCCAACACGTGGGTGAGAGATTTGGAAACATTTTAGCTAACCTAGCAGGCGCTAGATGCCATCTATGTAGCATTTTATAATGGTTCTCTCGGAATGTTGCTGCTTTTGTCATTTTAAAGTTCCTGTTCCAAGCCTCTTCCCAATCATTAAAATTAACACAATATCCAAAATTTTTTTCCCAAATACTCAATTGGTTTTTGGCTATGGCCTCTGCCTTATCCTCATCTAATATAAAATTGTATATTTTTGTTAACATTTTCTTATCTACTCCCCATATAATTTTATCGAAGTCTACATATTTCCTTTCAATACCAAATTGGTCCCTATCTTTTTGAAATCTTGAGTTCAACTGCCAATATTTCCACCAATCCAGCTTGAATCCGTGATCTCTCAGGGTTTCTAGAGGTTTAAGCCTTCCATTTTCATCCAAGATATCTTTGTATGTGCCGAATTTTTCAGTTTCCGTCTTGTTTGGGGCAGTCATAGCTTCCATAATAGAGAGCCAGTTTGGGGCTTTAACGTAGATTTTCTGTCTGATTTCCTCCCAGGTTTGTAAAAGTGTTTCTCTAATTCTATGATTGTGGAAATAGGTTTTCTTCTTTTTTTTGAAGTCCCAAAGGTGGGCATGCCAACCTTCTTGTAGGTCATGTCCTTCTATCGTCAATATTCTCTTGTTACGTAGCGTTACCCATTCCTTGATCCAAATTATTTTCGCTGCCTTTTGATATGCTTCCCAATCCGGGAGTCCAAATCCGCCCATTTTTCTCTTGCCCTGTAGTATTTTAAATGATATTCTCGATTTTTTTCCCTCCCATATGAAATTTCTAATATATCTATTCAGATCTAAAAAGAATTTTTTGTCCAGACTTAATGGAATGTTTTGGAATAAGAATAGGATTTTTGGTAGAATGCTCATTTTAATTGCGGCTATTTTTCCTGTGAGAGATAGTTTTAGTTTTTCCCATCTTTTAAGTTCCTGGTGTATTTTATGTAGTAGTGGGGTATAGTTATCCTCTTTCAAAGATGAATATCTTGCAGTAATCCAAATTCCTAGGTATTTAATTTTTTTTACTACCTGAAAACCTAATAGAGCTTCCAACTCCTTTTTTTTTATGTCTGTCATGTTTTTGGCTATTATTTTGGTTTTTTCCTTGTTAAGTTTGAGACCCGCCACTTGGCCATAGTTTTGTATTTCTAATAGAACTCTTGGTCCAGTTTCTAGTGGGTCTTCCATGATAAGGGCTACGTCATCTGCGAAAGCTTGTATCTTGTAAGTTTCCTTCCTCACCCTAGGTCCTTTGATTTCTTTAGTGGCTCTAATCTTTATCAGCAACACCTCTAGTGCAAGAATATAAAGTAAGGGAGATAGAGGGCATCCCTGCCTTACTCCTTTTTGGATCTGGAATGTTTGGGTCTTATCCCCGTTGATCAATATATTGGCCCTCTGTTTATGGTAAATATTTTGGATCATTTTCCTAAAGTTTGTTCCGAATTCCATTAAATTTATTTGGTTTATCATAAAATTCCAATTTAAATTATCAAAGGCCTTTTGGGCGTCAACAAACATCAGTGCAAGTTGTTTTTCAGGGTGCTGTTCATAATATTCTATGGTATTTAATACTATTCTTAGATTGTCTCTAATTTGCCTCCCCGGGAGGAATCCGTTTTGATCTTTGTGTATCCATGGGTTTAAGATTTTTTTAACTCTTTCGGCTATTATATTCATAAATAATTTGTAGTCGGAGTTTAAGAGAGAAATGGGCCTGTAATTTGCTAATCTTTTTGGGTCAGCGCCGTCTTTCAAGATGAGCGTTAAGTATGCTTCTCTCCAGGTGTCCGGGATTGTTGAGCCTACTAAAGCTTCGTTAAATATTTCTAATAGCTCTAGGCTTAATGCTTCTTCCAATTTTACATAGAATTCCCCAGGGAGGCCGTCTGGACCTGGAGTTTTGTTCTTTTTTATTTTAGAGAGGGCTGCTTTTAGTTCTTCTATTGTGATTTTTCTATTCAGCATTTCTCTTTCTTTTTCTGTGATTTGGGGTAGGCCAGCATCCATCAGATATTTTTCTACCTTATTTGGTTCTATTTTCTCATCTTGATACAAGTTTTCATAGAATTCCCTCACATACTCTAATTTTTCCTCTTCCCTTATTAAGAGATTTCCTTTAGAATCTTCCAGTACCAAAATCTGATTCTTTTCCTTTTCCTTCTTTAGTTTGTAGGCGAGCCATCTTCCTGACTTGTTGGCGTTTTCGAAACAGTAGTGTTTAGATCTCTTTATTTTTTGTGCCATCTCATCCTGATCTAACAGATTTATTCTATGTCTCGCCATCAACCACCTCTGTTTGGCCCCCTCGTCTCCCGGATTTTGTTGTAATTCTTTTTCTGATTCTATTAAAGTTTTAGTATAACCCTCCCTGGCCTTTCGTTCTGTTTTATTTTTAAATGCCATGTGCGAGATAACTATCCCTCTCACATAAGCTTTCATAGTGTCCCAGACAACTTCTCTTGCCGTGCCTTGTTCCCCGTTTTCTACAAAAAATTGTTTAATTTCTTTATTTAGTTTTGATAGGAGCTCTTTATCATTTAACAAATTTGTCCTAAGGCTCCATCTCGGTTGTTTCCTCCTGTTCCTATATAGCCAATTGATTTCCAGCAGCTTATGATCTGTCCAAGTATTTGTACACATTTCCACTCTTTTAATTTCTAAGCCTAGTTTCCTAGTGACCCATACCATGTCTATTCTGGACCAGGAGTTCTGTGGAATTGAGTAAAATGTGTATTGTTTTTCTTGGGGGTGTAGTGTGCGCCACATATCTATTAAGTTAATTTCCTCAGTTAAGTCGAAAAAACTTTTTGGTAGGGGAAGTCTTTTGTTTTTCCTGGTTTTACCACTTTTATAATCTTTACTCGGGTCTACAATTCCATTCATATCCCCTAACAGACATATTTCATTCTGTGTCCATTTGGCAAGTTGTTCGTGTAGTTTTTCAAAAAATTTCCCTTGTTTTTTATTTGGGGCATATACCCCAACTACTATCATTTTAGAGGGCCCTCTCGTTATTTCTACTATTAATATTCTCCCTTTTCCGTCTTTATATTTACATTCGGCTTCTATTCCTTTCTTAACGTAAATGGCTACTCCCCTTTTCTTTTTTTCAGCTAATGACGTGAATACCTTGCCAAATTTAGGATATTCTAAACGATATACTTCATCTTTTTTTACATGGACTTCTTGCATACAAATTATATCAGGGTTTTGTTTAACTAGTTTTGTCAGAATTAGTTTTCTTTTTTTTGGTTCATTTAAACCATTGACATTTAATGATAAGATTTTAATACCATCCATCCCTAGCGTTAGTATCTAGTGCCTAGTTTTTGTTTGCTTTTAGGGTTACTTGTCTTACTGGTCTGGTTTTTCTCCCTTTATCTTCTATGTCTTCCTTTTTCTTTTCGTCTTCTATATCTTCCTTCGTACTCTGTTCTTGGGATGTTTCCTCCTCTGTATTCGCTGTTTCTATGTCCTCCTTACTCGATTGTTCTTCTTCCCCTCCTCTTAGTTGTTCCAGGAATTCTTGAGCCGTAGTTAAGCTATCGATTTTAATTTTTCTCCCCTGCCATGAAATTAGCATTCCCTCCGGTATAAGCCAGCGAAATACTATATTTCTCTTATTTAACTGATTTGTTAGAAATCTATAGTTTTTCCTCCTTTCCCTCACTCTTCTTGGGATCTGTTTAAGTACATTTATCTCTTTCCCTCCATAAATAATTGGCTCTTCCCGTGCTATGTTATATAGTATATCTCTCACTCTTTTCCTAGCAAAACGTACGTGGACTTCTCTTGGCAACCTGTTTCTCCTCACATAGTTCGTCTGGACTCTATAAGCCTCGTCAATTTCCCTGATTATTTCCTGTTTATCTTGCTGGAGAGCCTCCGCTATCAGCTCGGCCATCTTATCTCCCAGGTCCTCTTCTTTATCTTCTATGATGTTCTGGAAGCGGAGATAGAACGAGGCCCTATCCATCTCAAGTTGGATCAAAGAATCCTCCGTTTCCTTCTTCTGTGCTGATAGGGTTTGGTCCACTGCTTCTAATTTCTTCTCATTTTTCTCCGTCCTTTGCTCTACTTTTTGAATTCTATTTTCATTCTTACTGATGGAGGTTTGGATCTCGTTCATTTTTGAGTCCAACGCATGAATATCCATTTTCAACTCAGAGTGGCTATTCAGTAATTTTTCCTGCATAGCTAACATGGTTTCTTGTATAGATAGGAGGGAAGATTGTACTGTTTGCAATGTAGGTGTTACAGGGGGCTTATCCAATTTCTGTAGGCCATCTAGTGATTTCTGAGTAGCTGGGGAGGCCATTGACAGCGTTGGGTTTGAAGGGACCTTTTTCCCTGTTTTTGCAATAGTAGAGGTCAAGCTTGCCATTTCTTTTAAAGTCGCCTTTTGTTTCCTTAATATCCTCTCTATATTTTTCCAAATAACCATCCAATGAAGCTCGTCACTATCTATTCAAGGAGTCTCCTTCTAAACCAATCTTGAGCCTTTTCTAACTTGTGTCTCCTTTAGTTTTGTAAAAGGGTTCAGGAGATATTCTATTAGTATCAATTGGATTGTATCAATTTTTTTTTTTTTAAGAGAAATAGTTCCAGTATAAATATATATTTTCTAACAATTACAATAATAGTTACTATCTACTCTGAAATTCTTAAGGGAAATATATAAAATGCTATAATCAAGTATCTTTCTTAATTGATTTTAAGTTCCTTAATTAATTCTAAGCAAATATATCACATATAGGATCGGTTCTATTAGTTGTGTTTAAATTATAAAAAAAAAACATTTTTTTTTTCTATTCAAACAGTCTCAGACTACTATTAATATAACATGGATTAATATGAGTTAATATATAGTCTAATATAAGTTAATTAAAGATAAGAGTTACGATAATATGTAAATCAAATAGCTATATAAGATAGTATAAATGTATTTGTTCTATAGGGTGTATATATTAATATAGGGTAATAAATATAGATACAGTTAAATACGGTGTTGTAGTTAGAGGATTAGATAAGAAAATAAAAATATCGAGGTATCACGTTCACTTCAGTAAAGTAACAAAGGAAAATGAATAGTCATTCGCTAGGTAGTATATTCTATGAAGTTTCTCTATGCTGAACTGTCCATGTGGCAATGAGTCAGCTATTTTACTTATCCTCAGAGAAGTCTCTGCGATGGCTGCACTTCCGGTCCCAAAGTTTCCAAAAAGAAAGGGTCCGTGATCTTCTATACGTTCTTCTTTCAACTATAGCTCATCTGCAGCAGATCTAAAGTTCTGAGTCTCAGTTCTCAACTCCTCTCGCCCGTCTTCCCTCGCGTGTATATTCTCGCCGCCTCGTCTCCCACGTCTCCTCCGCCGGCTCGTCGGCAACTCCTCTCTCCGATCTGCTCTCTCTCTTGACACGCCGCTTTCCCTCTCTCTGAGCACCTCTCCTCCGACTCCACCGGCAGCTCTCTCTGATGCCAATTTCTCGATGGCTGAAAAAAGGTATTAAACTGCTGGGCACTATATCCTCCGCTCTCTGTCGCTTCCTCTCTTGTTGTCAGTTACCGAGGCTTCAGGTCAGCCATTTACTGGCCGGCTCGCTTATGCTGGGTTTGACAGAGCCGCCCGGTCGTTGCGTTCGGCGTTGCGATCCGCTGTCACGCACGCCTGGCTTGCCCTCTTGTCCGCGGGGCTCTCCGGGCACCGCGTCCCCGAAGGGATCCCCAAAGCACAGCGTTTGGAAATGTTAAGGAGCAGCAGTCACTCTCTCAGCATCCCAACGCCTCGGGTCCCAACCGGAAGCCCTTATCTATCTATCACCTCCTTTATAAATTTTATACTCACTTTTGCCCCATTTCCATCTTTCTAATGTGGTGATTATGGTGACGGAATAAAATAAAACTTCAGCTATCCCAGATAGCTAAAAGATCAAAAAGCAAATTTAGTGAGAAAACAAAATAAAATGAAAAGAAATGTAATGTAATTAACTTTGTTCCCCAAAGATTTTTGTTGGTGCTAGCAATGTCCTAATCAAGCCAGTAACATCAAAAACCAGCTATACTACTTGAGCTGATGTTTTATTTGAAATGCCCTGCACTACCTTTCTGCTAAGAAAATTAGCATTAGACAGAGCCAGACTCAACAAAAGAATTCTCCTGTGTTGTACAAAGGGTTATGTGAACTTTTGATCTCATTACTGACAAAATCTTTGACTTTTCAGGCATTGACCAAAAAGTGCCTTTGGAGTTATGATGCAACCTCCCACTCCCCACCATACATCTGTCTCAAGAAGGCAAATGGCAGTAACAACAACAACAACAATGTTTTGTCATGCCTATTTATATGCCCAGTACCAATTTGAGGGAAATAATGAAACAGGTAGAGGTTGCTGCAATGGAATGGAATTTGCACTGCTATTCAGCATTGCTTGAAAAGTCATGCTAAGCCTGCTGAAGCCCAACTAGCAATATGGGATTAAAAGCTCTGCATTTGCTTACACCACTGTAGGAAAACAGGGAGGCAGAGTGGGAGGGAGCAAGTGCTTGGCATCCTCTAAACCTGCTGCTTGTTACTCTGGTGAGCTATTTTTATTTGAGAACATCATTCATTCAAGAAGAATGAAAGTCTTGTACTCTCCCTAAGTCTGAAGGGAGATGGAACTAGCTCTTTAGTTGTAAAGAAAAGAAGGGGTTTAGACTTTCAGCCAGCTCGAAGGATTACGGTACATAGAGCCAGGACTTGGGCAAGCTTGTTGCTGTGGTCCAGAACCTAACAGCCACTTTCTCTTTTTGCCCACAGAGAATGCCTTCCCAAAAGGTTTTAGATGCATCGTAAACTGCCTAGAGGCTAGCTTTTTTTTGCAAGTTTAGTCATTTGGCTGCAAACTACTTTTGTCAACAGACAGATAATTCACTGCTTTCTCTTACACAAAACAAATTAGACAACTAAATCAGGCCTGTCATTTTTATAGCGCTATATCTGCTTTTATGTAATTGTCCTCAGTGATGTATATGCCAGTGGCCACATGGACATCACAACCCAAGAATTAATTGCATCTGGTGTTCTTTGGCTGCAAAGACAGCACTGATGTTAGAACCAGGTGCACCAGTGACTCAGTTACTTCATACACATGATTGCAAATATGCATATACAGTATCTGAAGAGAAGTGCAAGGGGAAACACCAGCTACAAAAATAACCTGTGAACTGGCTTTCAAATTTAAAGTAAGATCAGTTTGAAAATGCAGTTATCTTTGTCCCTTAGCAAGAAATAAATATGTCTTACACAGATGCCGCCTGAATCTATACCTGAAGAAAGCTACATTTTGGGACGTCCATGCGTTATAGAGTCTCAGTGAGATGCCAATCCAAGTTTAATTAACCAGAAATTCACACTTTCTCTGCTAAGGATACAAGAAGAACCAGCTGGGCTGGGCTGCTCCAGCAATGGAAATGTATACAAATGTACCCTCACTGGAGGCATGGATCCATATAAAGTACCAATTTATGCATGGCTTGCTGCAATATGTATATAATCTTCATTATGGTCAACAACCAGAATGCTACCAGTAAACAAAGAATTGATTAGTTTCCATTTTGAGTAAAATGAGACAACATAAAATTGTTACAAAGTCACTGAGGCAAACAGTGTCTTTGGTTTTCGGACAGTATCACACTGGTCTGGAAAAAAGGTTGGTGTATATAAAATAAATCAGAATGTATTGTCTGGTAGCAATGCTTTGTCAATTGCCATGTTTACAGATAATGTTAAAGTAATGAAACATCAGAGGAAGGTGCCACAATTATAACAACTTGAATGGATTTTATATATTTTCTTGTATATTGCATATTTGCAACAGAAATATGAAGATGTTTATTACCTGTTTCTCTTTTATTATTTACTCTTTGTGATTTTTTATGCAGTATGGATTATGTTATTCAGGTACTTGATGATGTTTGTATTTTTTTTTTAAAAAAAACCAGAATTGTAGGGTACTTTACCAGATAGGTACCTGTAGTTAGTAAGCAGTCTCATGTTCTTATAGAAGGTACAGAAGATGATAAAATGTTTAATTAGAAAACACTGGGGAGAAGCCAAGACAGTGTCTTTAAGTAAATTATTATGTAATAATTTTTAAAAATATTTTTCCCAACTTCAAATTGAGTTTGGTTTTTCTAGTTCACAACCAAGGCAGTATATTCAGCTGAAATATATTTTGAAAACTCAATATGGGCCAGATGCTTTGACCTTCAAAGGTACCCAAGTTGCTTCCTTTTCTTTTCTTTTGGGCTCTTGTTTTTTGCAGTTTAACAATTTTACTGGTTGATACTTTAGTGAATGATTTAATTGCTATTAGTTGCCATGTAGCTCTTTTTTCACCCCAGTGTAAAGATTTCATATATTAACAAATGATTAATAAAATAATAAACACATTCACAAGTAGCATGTGAAGTGAATAAAAATATTCTTGAGCAATAGCAATCATTTATTGCCTAATAAGTATGATTACACTTTTAAGGAGGACAATATATTTCTGGATACACAATAAAGCACTCAAGATGTTCGTTAGAGTACATTTCCAACAAAGCAGTTGATGTAGTGTTAAAGATATCAAAGCATTGGAAAAAGTATCTGCAAACATTTTCTTTCAGCTTTTTAAAAATGTCATCAGCAAGGCTAGAATCAATGTCATGAGAGAGATGGGTAAATAAATATTGGAAACACTTGTAATTAATGGGCTCAGCTAATTGTTTTAAACATGAAAATTACTCATTTTAGGAAATCATGTCCTTGGAAATGAGGTAAATATGTTTCAAAACCAAGTTGTATGTTGTACTGTTGTACTGTTGTATTGTTATTGTTTGGTAAAAGGATGTGGATTTGTTAATTTTGAAATCTGGAGTGAGTGGATTACAAGGTGGGCAAGAAAGACAGATGAGGTGAAGATGGCTGCCACTGATCAGTCCTTGACACCTTTAAGGAGAGCTGAGCTCCTTCACTAAAACCTCAGAGGCCCATTCCCAGTCAGCAAGATTGATGGATGTTTGCTCTGAAGCAAATCATATTGTGGTGTTATATAACTGTTTAACTCAAAGTGAGATCTGAAGACTCTTGTATTAGCTCTGAACACATTTAGAGGACAAAGACTAGAAACCTCAATTTAAAAAAAACAAAAACATGTGGTACCTGACCATCAAATAGAAATTGTTTTTATTAGAACAAAAGATTAGCAAGTCACATGTTTGAGGTGCCATGGCACATATTGACATCATTCTCCTGGAAATTAAATGACGATCAATGAGATATGCAGAGAACAGAACAAATCAAAATAAGTTAAAGTTCTATCATATTTAGTTTAAATATCTGCAATTAATCCCCATACATCAAATGCAGTTGTGTATTTATTTCAAGAGGAACGGGACAATAAAACAACAGAGTTCTGTGTGAATTTACTCCATAGTAGCTCTAGCTCAAGTCCCTTCCCTTTCAGTGGTATATTGGAAAATGAATTAATGAATTAATAGGTTTTGATCACTTAAAAACATCCAGGTGAAATTGTTATATTCTTAGGGGCTGGTTTGGGCTGTAGAGCCAAACCACATAAATTTCAATGGCATAAATCAAAATTTCAGATGTACATATATTAAAAAATCATCTGGAGGAAATTATAAGGGAGACAAAAAAATCTTAATGTTAAAGATTGATATTATTTATTCCCTGAATATATTGCCATTACTTGTGCAATTAATAGATCTAAAGTCTTGTTTGGGTTGAACATGGCTACTCATGACTTACAGACATACTATACCTTTTTTTGGAAATGATATGGAAAAGTTTGCTGCTGCTTTCTTCCAGGATGACTTCCCCCTTTTGACTTTTATGTGGTGTCTTTGGACACCCCCAGAGTATTAGAAGGATAATTAGGTAAAATTCTTTACCATTTTAACAAAACAAATTAATTAAGGCTATATTCTTTACTCTTTCTTGGTTCTGTGCCTTCTAAATATTTACATGACCAGCTCCATCATCAGAGTGGTCAATGGCCATATTAAGATATGGAGATGGGATTTACAATTCAAAAGATCTGTAGGAAACCTAGCTATGGGAAGGCACTGTTGCCAAGCAAAGGTTAAAACTCTATTTCTTCTCCCTTAGACATTTTTTTTTGCCCATGGAGATATTTCAGCATCAATTTTGATCATGTTCTCTTTCACACCCTCTATTGAAGGTACTAAAAAGAAAATTCACAGGAATTTGTAAGGTGCCATAAGCAATGTTCTCAGAAGTGTAAAAGAAATGAATATGATAATAGCTTTCATACGAAGGTCTCTCTCCATGTGTTTAGTTCACTGGGTGTTAAATACATTCCCAGGCTATTTAAAAGAGTCAAATAAGGAGGTGGTCAGAATTCATCAGGTAAACTTACTAAGCGCTGTAACCTCATTGTGTGTGCACCAGAAGGTTTCTGTCCCCTCCTTTCCCTTTCAGATAAAATTGGTGATGATGATGATGTTGATGATGATAGAACTCTAAAGTCATCAGAGAGAATATGGCACAAGACAATTTAGTACATTTTTTTAATTTTCCCTTCTATGGAATCCTTCCACTATTATAGAAACATAAAAAACATATATAAAAACATATTTTTAAAAAATCAAAACAATGCTATAGAGCACTGCACACCAAGACAACTAGACACAAGAACTGTTTTTTCCTGAACGTCATCACTCTGCTAAACAAATAATTCCCTCAACACTGTCAAACTATTCACATTAGGCTGCATTACTATTACTATTACTCTTCACATCTTTCTTATCACCCATCTCCTCCCACTTATGACTGCATGACTGTAACTTTGTTGATTGTATCCTTATGATTTATAGTTATATTGATTGTTTTCTAGTATGTTTTGATTGCTTATTTGTACCCTATGACTATCACTAAGTGTTGTACCTTATGATTCTTGATGAATGAATCTTGATTTTTTATGTACACTGAGAGCATATGCACCAAAAACAAATTCCTTGTGTGTCCAATCACACTTGGCCGATAAGGAATTCTATTCTATTCTATTCTATTCTATTCTATTCTATTCTATTCTATTCTATTCTATTCTATTCTATTCTATTCTATTCTATTCTAT
>WNWU01000017.1:38096407-38117302 GCA_012654045.1 Ptyas mucosa
ATTCTATTCTATTCTATTCTATTCTATTCTATTCTATTCTATTCTATATGGAAGGAATGAAATTATTGGAAATGGCTGGTAAATAAAGACAACTGACAAATTTGTTTTTACTGTTTGTATTAAATGTTTTGTTTTTGGACATATTACTGGAGGAGATTGGATCCTGTTGGATACTAATATCCAACTGAAGACTCATCATATGATGTCCTCACACTGCCCATAGAGATCACAGCCTGGAGAGATTATTTTTTAATTGGTTATTAAATCAATTTACAACCCACTTCCCTAGCTTGATGGGAATATCAAGCAGTGTACAAACCAGGGGTGCTATTCAGCAGATTCTCACAGGTTCTGGAGAACCGGTAGCAGAAATTTTGAGTAGTTTGGAGAACCGGCAAATACTACCTCTGACTGGCCCCTGAGTGGGGAGGGAATGGAGATTTTGCAATATCCTTCCCCCTGGAGTGGGGAGGGAATGGGGATTTTGCATTATCCTTCCTCTGCCATGCCCACCAAGTCATGCCCACCACGCCACACCATGCCCACCACGTCACCCCCACAGAACCGGTAGTAAAAACATTTGAATTCCACCACTGGTACAAACACAAAGTAAAAAAGCCATTAAAAGCTCAAACAAAATAATGTAAACATATTCATAATTATAACATCAGATTTTTAAAATGTTTAAAGGTTTGGTTTTTCTCCTTTTGCCAGTTCTTAATGACTCACCTGGGGGCAAGATGGGAAAAGAAACGAACCATTTGAAAAGCCACTGTAGGAGAAAATACTAGATTAAGGAAGCCTTTGTTCTGATCCAGTAGAGAGCCTTGTTCTCTCTCACACACACCTTCACTATTTTTGGAGGCAAAACTATTAATTTGTTATCTTAAATTTAGTCCTTACAATCAATGTATTTTCTAAAGTTTGTTGTGGAATTGAATGTGCTACATAAGTTCTATATTTAACAATGAACAGTAATACTGCAATATTCCAGCAATTAGGAAGTGGTTTTATTTTATATTATGGTTTTTAAAAAAATTTTTTACAGTATCTTACTCTGTGTGCGTGTATTCTATATTCTATTAACTGTAAAAATTGTATATACTTCCCTCCCCCTTTTCTGGTTCTAGGTAGATTACATAGAACAACAACAACAACAAAATCTGGCTAAAATGTTTTTACAAATTGGGGGAAAAAATAAAAAGTTTTTATAAGCTTTTCCTAAAGTGTAGCAACATCTAGGGAAGGTTTAGCAACCTTTTGTTGTTGTGGTTGCTATGGAAAACAACTTAAAACCTGTTAGGTGCATATGTGGATGGATAATTCTGTCATTTCCAAATTTTGGTGTTTAGCTTCCCCATCTGAATTGACACATCCAGTTGTGAATTCTCAGCAAAAAAGTAGAGCAATAGATCATCAGCATACTGGCAGCAGCTTTCTCTAAGCCCATGTGTGAATCTTCCCAATGACTTCATTTAGAAATTAAATAACCAGAGAAATAAGAAGGAATCTTGTTGGATTCCTGATCCTCAACCACTTTCCAAGGTCTGAGCAGAATTCTTCCAGTTCTGCTTTATAGAGATTCAGAGAGAGAGAAATGAAAGTATTAAAAGAAGATGCAACTCACTCAATTTTATACATCAAAATAAACTGAGAGTAATGTGTTTATAAAATCAACGTTCAAAAGATATTGAGATACAAGGAGATGGTCTAGCAGTGTGTGTCGTTTGCTTGTTTATTTCCAAGCCATAATATGGATTTTGTTCGAACATTTGAACTGCTTTGTGCCCTAAAAGAAGAGATGTGTTTTTTTAATTTGTATGTGGATGCTATCAGCAAAGCATAAGCACAGAGCAACTGCTATCAGTATGGGAACTAATATTCTAATTGCCTTTGATTCCTACTTTGAAGGGGGAAAAATCACAATCCTTCTGGAAGCAATTAAGAGTGTTAATAAAATGGAGCTGTGGTGCATATTTACTTCTAATCATATTCTTCAGTGACTAAAATAAACCCTTTGAATTGATGTGTCTATAAATTCATAAAATGTTCTTTTACATTTGAATAAAAATGTGGTATTCATTTTTATGGTTTTTGGATTTTATGCTTATTGGTAGTAGTGACCATTTGGCGCACCGTGTTAAGATGGGTTAGGGTACCTACAATATCCCACATGATATTTAACATATAAAGCAAACTTTATTAAAAGGGGAATCTAGCATGCTGCAAAACAACGCACCAGCCTCCAGCATCATCTTTAGTGCTAAGATTTTTTTTTTCTTTTTATCACCCTTCGATCCCTTGTTTTGGGGTGGAGTCAGGGCGACTGACTGGAGCTGAGTATTTACTGGCCAAATGCCTTTCCTGATGCCTACACCGAGTTAGCAGCAGATATTTTTTCTTTGTGTCTTGATAGAGAAACATCTGCTGCTGCCTGGGATTAAACTCTCAACCTTCTGAGTTAGATGTGGGCATCTTCACCTCTAGGCCATCACACTACTCATCTTTAGTTCTAAGAATACTTTTTGGAATCCAAATGATCTCCATGAGCTTTCTTTTTCTTTGGAAATGAGAAGAATTGCAGCTGCTCTCTGTGCTTGGTTTGGATCAGTGGTGAGATCCAATTTTTTTTTACTACCGGTTCTATGGCCATGGCTTGGTGGGCATGGTGTGGCTTGATGGGCATGGTAGGGGAAGGATACTGCAAAATCTCCATTCCCACCCCACTCCAGGGGAAGGATACTGCAAAATCCCCATTCCTTCCCCACTCCAGGGGGAAGGATATTGCAAAATCTCCATTCCCACCCCACTCTGGGGCCAGCCAGAGGTGGTATTTGCCGGTTCTCCGAACTGTTTAAAATTTCCACTATCGGTTCTCCAAACTGCTCAAAATTTCTGCTACCGGTTCTCCAGAACCTGTCAGAACCTGCTGGATTTCACTCCTGGTTTGGATATGTATTCACCTGTTTAAAAAAAGGACAAAGAACAGCAAAGATGGTAGGAAGGTTTCTTCAGGAACTGATACTAATAGAATAGCAAATAGCATTCCAGTCAATGGTGGTTAGTAATTGATTACATTTTCTATTGCAGCCCTTTTGTGAACAGGTAAGCTACACCTTTCCAGCACTCAAATTCCAAAGTATATTAGGGAAAACACCATAGAAAGGGTACATAATCTATAATTATTCACAAAATATATTAAACAGAATTAGGTAAATAGCAAAATGGTAAACAAAAGTGTGCACATTTGGAGAAATGTTACCAATGTTCAGTGCCAACTATTTTTAATCACATTCAATTAATCAAACTTGACCTATTTACAAATATTAGAAACTGAAAGAGACTGAAATAGATTCATCTATCCTTACTAAGGACAGATGTTACTAAAAGTTTTCTATCTTACTGAATAATTATTGGAATGGTATGGCTTCTTCCAGCAGAAGCATCTACAGCAAACTGATGATGCTGAAATGATCACACTCACAATGGCATAAATGCAATTGCTGTGATTATGTATTTGCATCTGTACATAATCACAGTTGTAGCATCATGCATGTGTTATCATTAATCCCTCTTGCTTTATGTCCAAGCTTTCCACACTTTCAAAACAGATTTAATTAAGATGTACACAGAAGAAGACTCAAACTAGGTCATATAAAAATCTCTTCTAGTCCAGGATTCTACCACAAAGTAGCCAAACAGGTGATGATGGAAATTCTCCAAGCAGGATTTCAAAACAAAGATTCCATCTGCTCTTATTCTCCTGCAATCAGGATCAGGAATGATCTTCCTTTAATACAGAAAGAATATGTTGCTCCATTGTTTTCCAGACACTAAATACTCTAGGACAAAACTGTTTACATTATTGCTTCTCCCCTTTTAAACCTATTCTTTACAAAGAATTGGACAAAGCCCTTTGAAGTTGTCTGACCACTTTCAGTAAAAAGGTTATCCAGTAGATGCTAAGGTGGATGTTAGAACTATAAATTGATTTCCTAGCTTGTGGGTTTCACACTGTAGAACATATGAATAACTTGATTGTACAATCAATATTTTTTACTTGAAATAAATTGAGCTTGAATGAAAAGCCATTAGCTCTAAAGAATCTTGATCCATACCTAAAATAATGTTAATTTGTTCATGTAAATGCATATATAAGGTTCAGATATACAGTAATTCTAATGCAATTTACACATAATACTAAACCATAAAGTTGCTTATGTATGTCTGAGTACCGCAAGAGAATTCATTCATTAGGTGTAAATTAAAATACTGAGGTATACATTATGTGTCAGCCCCACAAATAAAACAGAGGAATGTATATCATAGCTATTCACTGAAATGAACTGATAAAGTATTGTCATATTGAAATAGTTAATTACAACACCAATTAATATTAAGCTACCTATAAAAGCACACCATGATAACTGTCTTACCATCAGAACTATGAGATCTGCTATTATAACATGATGAGAAAAAAAGTGCAAAACATTCAAACATTGACATACTGTGTGCCTGTTATAACTGTAGAATGTATACCATTAAACTACTACAAATAAGTCTTTTTCATAAGTTACCTAGGGTACATCAGTAGCCCCCTAAATAATCAAAAGCAAGAGCTTCAGGCAAGGTCCAAAATCACCTGATTATCCAAAGGCAGCAGATATTCTATATTTGCACTGATGTTCCTTTTTACACTGTAATGGCATCAGTATTCACATTATGTAAAATACAGTAACACTTTGTCCTCTTTAAAAATAGAAGAGATCATTCAACATGCAGTATCTCTTATCTCTTCCTCTTCTGCAATGTTTTCTTTACATCATTCCAAAATTAAATCTCATGTATGCCTTTCCCTCAGCTTTTAGTTACATGCAAGACCTCAATTAATAGATGGATTTTAAAGTTGAACCAGATTTTGTTTCAAAGACGTTGCTGCTTGGTTTCCTTGAAATTTAGCTAGTTTGGTCAATTCAGTGGACCTAGAACTAGAGAATCTGTGGTCCTTCACAGATGTTGCAGAGTGACAATTTTGGCATCTCTGATCATTGCCTGTGCTGGCTGGGATTCTTGGTAATTTTCATTCAGCAATATCTACAGATCCACAGGCACCCATATTGCAGAAAACCATAACAAAGAGAACATGAGGTGATGCTATGAATTTGCAGAGACTTTCCTTATTCTATGAAATATGCCTATTCAGTGGTTCTGAAAAAAAGAACAGAGTTCTTTTTTCTTGGAGAAACTGTCATCCTCTCAGTTTATTCATTGTAAAAGTGCTTTGCCTTGGCTGGTAATTTTCTTCACTGAATGTGCCTCTCCTGACTGGGATTCTGAGTGAAAAACCACTTAACCATCTGACCGCAAAGGAAAGGGGAAAGAGGGTAATAACAGTAACTACAATGTTGACTCAAAAGAGTTTATGTTCCCATATTTTCTGATGTGATCATTCATGCTTGCTACACGCAGCAGTTAAGATGCTCTGCCAGGGATGGCAACACATTTAATGTTGCAATTATATTATTACTCTGCTCTGGCAAAGGGAGCATAAAATGCTGGCTAGCTTTCAAAGATGAAACAATGAAAACTTATAAGAAACATTCTCAGTTCTAGTCTACAACAACTGGAAGCCCATGAAGCTTGGACGTCCAGAAGTTTGGACTTAAAAATGTGAAAATATTATCCTGCAATGTGGGATGGATGGATAGATAGATAGATAGATAGATAGATAGATAGATAGATAGATAGATGGATGGATGGATGGATGGATGGATGGATGGCAGGCAGGCAGATGATAGATATAGTCACACCTACGCATGCATGTGTCCCTTCCTTCCTTCCTTCCTTCCTTCCTTCCTTCCTTCCTTCCTTCCTTCCTTCCTCTTTCTTTCTTGCTCTTTCTTTCTTTCTTGCTCTTTCTTGCTTGCTCTTTCTTTCTTGTTCTTTCTTTCTTTCTTTCTTTCTTTCTTTTCTTTCATCAAAATACCCCTTCTTAACTACAGCTCACTACCTTGTAGCCCGATAAAACCTGCCATCAGAAGATATCAATAATAATCTGTAAATACTTAGAGTAAATTATATCTATTCTCCTAGAATAAGCTTTCTCCTAGCCTTCACCTTGGTCCCTTCCCCATTTCCCACCCGAAGTGGTAAAGATTAGCAGTCTTCCTTCAAGCATCACCTACACTCATAATTTTCAACATCACTTTCATCAGGCCTGACTGCAGATCTCAAGAAAGCCAGCAAGGGATAGAGACTCACAATGAATAAGCATTGCAGGTATTTTGTCTAGCAAAACAAAGTACGATTAGAATCTTGGAGAGCTCAGCAGAGAGAACTTTAAACTCCTTTCATACTCAGTCCAACGATGTGTACTATTTCAGCCTTGTCTAAACTCTTCTGCCTTAAGAAAGCTAAAAGATGATGTTCCTGTTTGTGAAATGGAGATTAATTTCGCTTTGTGCTAGAATGTAATGTTCTTTCCTTTATTATTGCAAAGTTATTGAATTTGGTTAAGTCCACATGTAGGTTTTAGGACCTCCTGGACATGGTGATTTTCCATTTCTAGTTCTGGATGGATGGCCTACCTCACACAGAAACAGTACATAATTTGGGGACTCTCTTAGGCTTACAGCTTATGTTTAACTAACTTCACAGCTTCATCTTGTGTGCTAATTGTATTCTTTTCTGGATTGGAAGTACTGCTCATGGTTACTCATACCTTGGTCATCCGCCAAGTGGTTTGATGACATGAGTTCTCAATGGAACCACTCTTGAAGAACATCTGGAAGCTACAACAGATCCAGAATGCAGCAGCACAAGCAGTAATAAGAATATCTCAGAACAGCCATGTTACAGCTCTACTCCTCCAGCGGCATGGACACCCTAATTGTTTTGGGTGCAGTTCAAAGTTCTGATTGACACTGATATAGCCCTTCATGGCATGGGGATGGGTTATTTGTGGGATGGTATTTTTCTGATTGTTTCAATCCATCTCATTATGGGCAACAGGAGGAGAATGCTGTAGGTTCTGTCCATTAAAGAAAGTCATATAGGAGGACACAGTGCCTGGCCTACCCCCAAATTCCGACATTTGGAAATTATGATAGCAGAAGAATTGATGAAACCTCATTGCATAATATATCACTCTGGTTCTTATCATCCTTTAATAATGATAGAAAAGACATGCGTCTGTCAAATGAGTGGAAGTTTATGCTTTGCAAATATCTACACACTGTCCTCTTTCACTGCAAGCCAGAATCAAGCTTATATATCCCAATTAGGTGATACATTGTGTCCATGCAAAACCATAGAAATCTGGATGACTGTATGGATTGCACACTGGATGCATTTCTCCATTGTATCCTCTTTCCCCTCTCAAACAGCCCTGCTTAAAGTCTTCAGATTGATAAGAGCATAAAATAGAACTCTGGAAAAATCCTAAAGGATAAACCTGAAACAGAAATTGATCATTTTTTTCTTCTCCCCTGTGACTACATGCACAATAGAAACCTTTTAAAGTGACCTTATTGTCAAAGAAAAGTATCTGTTAAGGAAAAAAAAATTGACATTCTTACGCTTATCATTTATTCCCCATTCGTACTTTCCATCATTTTTTTTTAAAAAAATGTTCTTCCTTCTGAAAATGATAGATGGTGTTTCTTACAAAATAATAGGAAGTTCCCACAATTATGTATGTTGCTCCCAGAAAGGGGAAAAATATTTACAATGTCTGGGGAAGGTAGAAAAAAGCCCCAGCCAACCTCAGGGTCTGAAAACCTCTTTAAAGATGTCATTTTTCTCTCCAAGGTGCTGAGCCAAAGTCGATAAAAGACCTCTCTTTGAGACTAAAATGCAAAAAGTCAAAACAGGGTTTTT
Source organism: Ptyas mucosa (assembly GCA_012654045.1). Taxonomy (NCBI): domain Eukaryota; kingdom Metazoa; phylum Chordata; class Lepidosauria; order Squamata; family Colubridae; genus Ptyas; species Ptyas mucosa. Next base: position 38,104,286 of record WNWU01000017.1, read on the forward strand.
TCCCCTTCATTTCATTTTAGAGAGCTTTTCATTGTTTGCCTATTGCCCCTTATTTCAATGTCTTCTGTTCCTCTCTAAGCTGTCAGCATGGAAGCATTACATTAATGAAAAGAAAATTGCTGGAAGCATAATACCCATGAGCTTTTTTGAGGGGGAAAAAAATTAAATGACAACGTTCTTTAAAAAAATATATGTGTAAGTGCTACTGGTGGGACAGGAGAGTCTGGTAACACTTTTGGTTAGATTTACAATTCCAGTAGACTTAGGGCAATGCCATTCTTCTCTTGGCCAAAGGTTAACGAAAGCATCTAAAGCTATGGAACCCGATACAGTTGCTTAGAGCTGGGAAATAGTTCCCCAGAATGTATTGGAGAGTTTCCAAAAGAATTTTGGTCTCAGGGCTTTATTGCTTCTGTTTTGTCCTTCAGGTGAATTTACCATATCTATACCACCTGCAAATAGCCTTTTGTAGTCCTCTAACAGAAATTCATTGGAGTTCTAGATCCCTGATAAATGGGATTTTCAGACTGGCCTGTGTAAATAAGAAATTTAATTCCCTCTGAAATAAGTTCAGAAGGTGTTCATAGAGGATCCTAACCTCTACCATTGAGAAAAGCTCTTTTCAATTTCTGGCATATTGTAAAGCCTTTGCTTTTTTCTCTCTCTTAGTTGTTTGTTGATTCCCATCCATCTCAACTGTTGAATTCAATCTATGTTTTACATTTTAACCTTGGGTTTTAAATGGAAATTGAATTCTTAATTTTGTTCTCAATTATATATTGCCAGCTGCTTTTAGTGCTTTTTCACAGGAAAAGAAGATTTCATTTTCAGATGAAAGTATGATAAATATGAGAGACTGTGATTTCTAGTCTCCCTTCAGGCATGAAAGTCAACTGGGTGACCATGATTCAATTAGTCTCTCTCAGCCCAGCACATGTCACAAGGCTGTTGTTGTGAGGAAAATAGGAGGAGGAAAGAAATATTATGTAAGTTTGCTGCCTAAGCTATTTATATGAATAATAAAGGCTGGATAAAAATAAATAAATACATTTTAAAAATATTTCTCTTGTTTATGGAAAATGTAATATGGATCCAATAGCTAAGAACCTGATATGGGTATGACATTCATTCAATAGTGTTAAGTAAGTCAATAAACAAGCCAGTAAATAAGTAATTGACTTAAGCAAGTCAATGAATAAGCCAGAATTTAGTCTTTGTTCCTCACATATAAATGAGAAAAGTAATACTCTCTCAGGAGCATTGTGATAATGAAAGAGTATCTACATTGTCTACATTCAAAATGCTGTAGGGATAACTGTCAAGAAGAGATAAATTATAATAGATATTCATCTTGGTGCATGTGGCTTCCTTTTTGCTTAACCATTGACACTCTGTTAAAATATTCTAGGTTTGTATAAACAGACACCTGCTGAAGTCAATATGCATACTTAGGGAATTTTAAGCAGTGACTTCCTTGTGTCATCCACTGGAACTGTTCCAGAATAGTTTGAAAAGCTGGCAAAACAAGACTAATTCTAGAAAGAACACTGAAAGGAGTTTAAGATTTGAGCAATGTACTGTGTTCTTCCTGAAACAAGAATAGGAACAAATATAGATTATAAGAAAATATTGGCAAAGAAGAGACCGAGAGAGATTAAACTAGATATTTTAAAGCTATCTTTAGAAACCCTGAGGTTCCAAGGCAACATCTCTAAAAAGCCTTTATGAAAACCCCAGCTTCCCTCCAAATAGCTTCCCAAATTTTAATAATCATTGAAATAGGTTATTGAAATTGTTAAGTATTTGGGGAGTAATTATATCATTTGCATGGAATTACTTTATATTTAATGTTATTCAGAATAAATAAAATTTAGTGTTATCCTGGTCCTGCCTACCTTACTGTAGCTCTGCTCACTTTTTGTAATGTAATGTATGGCAAGATACCCAAAAGCATTTGTGGTATTTAGCCTCCCAAAAGATTGCAATCCTTGATATAAGAACCTAGTCACGTGGAGTATTGTGAAGACATGCTTTGGATCCTTAGCACTGCATGACTTTTCTCCAACCAATTTTGACTCTACTTGACATGCAAATGGATAAATGTGAATCAATTGCAAGAACTAATCATGCAGGTGCATGATAATTAGAAATGGAGAAAGAACAACCTCTTGTTATCAAGTCCAAGATTTAGCACTTAATATTTCCAAATCCTAATCTTCAGGATTTAGAAAGACTTCTCTTTGGATGCTGGAGAATTGGACAGATAGAACCTGTGATACTCATACATTCATATGTAGGAGGTCTTCACAGAAAGTGTTCACAATTTTCATCTGTCCCATGTACAAAGCATTACCATTGCTTCTTGTGCCATGTTGCAGCTACGCTTTGTTGTTCTTACTTTGCAATCCCAAAACACACTTAGTATTCAGTTGTCAAATTCAGGCAACTTTAACCAATCAGTGCTCAGCTTGAGCCTGCTTGTAGCTGAATGCAGAAAATGGCAGTCCTGCCTACTTGAGAACATCAAGCAATCAGTCTTCATACTCTCAGCCTCAAACATTCCACTTTTTCAAGGTTACAGCTCTTCCCCCACTTCTTGCACTCAGTGAATTGCTAAACAGCACAAAGACAAACAATGGTTTAAAGAGAGGCAAACAATCTCCTCTCCAGAATTCATGAATTTGTTCCCATGTATTTAAGATGTTAATATATTGGTTTTTAAAACATTACCTGAGATAGTCTGCTATATGAACAGGTGTCATGCCAAACTGTTTTTATGAACTATAGAAAATGCTGAGAAGTTATAGATACTTAATCTTCATTATGTGAAACATCAACATTGCTGACAAACATTGCTGCTCCCCAAGACTGTCTCTCTCAGCAACTTCTAATTCGTAAGCTAACACTACCTCCAAGATCTGTGGAAGCAAAAGGCAAAAGAATGAGAACAATTTAACACATGAGAAAAGGGAATGATTTGCAGCATCTATAAAACGGCAGGTAGGATACAAAAGTGTTTCAAGATATTATTGCTAATATCTGGGAGTCAGTTTTACACGTGTCACCTGATGTACAAGTACAATGATATTTTATGAAGTCAAGGGTCTTTATCACTATTCTGAAAGATTTTTAAAAACTCTTTAAAAAAAAACAACCTATCATTTAAAATGAAGAATGCCAGGGGTTTTGTTTTGTGTGTCTCAGATCAAATTATTTGTCCTATAAAGTGTTAACATTTCAGGGGTTGGAGGAATGAATAAAAGATGCTCCATAAATATATATAAAAACATATACTATGATACTGTATTGAATAATAATAATAATAATAATAATAATAATAATAATAATAATAATAATTGTATAATAATAACTTCATTGTCATTCTACGTGTATACACAGTATACCCATACAACGAAATTCACTTAACACCCAAAGACCAGGTCCAACACACAAACAATCCCCAAACGCACCCCAACCCACCACAATTCCCCACTCCTAAACCACCCAAACTTCCACACAACAGACCAAGTAATACTGTCCAACAGCTCACTTTAGTTCATTGTTGAGTGCAATTATAGCTCTGGGATAAAAACTATTCAGAAAATGTGTGGTTCGAGTTTTAATTGTTCTGTATCTTTTGCCAGAAGGCAACAGTCCAAAAAGATTGTAAGCAGGGTGGGAAGAGTCTCTGAGAATGTTATGCAACTTTCTCAAACAGCGAGATTCGAAGATGTTGTCCAGGGCTGGTAGCTGGAGTCCGATGATATTCTGGACAGTTTTAATGATTCTCTGTAGAGCATTTTTGTCTGCTACAGAGCTGCTCCCATACCATGCAAGAATGCCTTATGTCAGGACACTCTCAATGGTGCTGCGATAGTAGGACAGAAGTAGATGCTGAGATAGATTTATCTTCCTGAGCATTCTCAGGAAGTACAACCTCTTCTGTGCCTTCTTCACAAGCATATTAGCATTCATAGTCCATGAGAGGTCCTCTGAGATATAAATGCCCAGAAATTTAAAACTACACACCCTCTCCACCTCCTCACCATTTATGTACAATGGTAAATGTACATCCCTCTTCCTCCTGAAGTCAATTATAAGTTCTTTAAGTTTTTTGGTGTTAAGTGTAAGATTATTTTCTTTACAGCACAATGTCAGCCCTTGTACTTCCTTCCTGTAAGCAGACTCATTGTTCTTATTAATGAGCCCCACCATTGTTGTGCCATCCGCAAATGAATCTTAGCAATAGAGCACAACATCATTCAGGAGCATGCATAAACAAGAACTTTGCATGTGTTGGTAATGTATGTGGGTTTTTGTGCAAGTGTATACATTTTCACATTCATTATATCCCTTCACCAGGTTTGAATGCCATTATGAAGTATCTCCAAATTTTCTAATGAAACTTTTCAGGTGGAACAGTGAGTATGGTAGAAAAAGACTGCTGTATGAAATCCTTTGGGTCTCAGTCTATGTATTAAAAGAATCAATACAGAGAAGTTATTTCTTAGCCACCCTAATAATTTCCAATGCTGAGATACTATAAGCCTCAAGAGTGTGATTACTATTTTTCTTTACACACACACACACACACACACACACTTCCTGACATATACACCTTCAAACACAAGCAGCAGCACCACACCCTTACAATAAGGACACTGAACTATTTAGAAGGAAGAAAGAAATAAGAAAAATATATCTAAATGAATATATACAACCATCTTGTACCATGTTCATCCATACAATTGTCATAAAGACAATTAATCTACCTTTTTTGTCAAAACATTTTAAAATTATTTGTAAAATATATAAATAAATTTCACCTTAGCGCTTTGAGCTTTACACTGAAAGTGTGGGTTTTTTTAGCCAAAGGTAATATTGTGGTCTTTTGATCATCACATGCAGCATATGACTTTACAGTACCAAATGTTGCCTGTCAGACATGGCTTTTACTGTATATTTCACTGGCCACCAGATCAAGTTCCTAAAAACCTTGAAGTATCTAGTTCTAATTCTGGTGCAAGTCATAATAATCTGGAAGTGCATTTATGAATATACAATCCTCCAAGCTTGGAAAGTAGAAGAGGAGGCAACGTCGTATAACAGGTTCTCTCCACTCTATGATATTCCAGCTGAGGGAAGTTCCATGTGGGACAGAGCATGCCATCATACTGGGACATTTGGAAATTAGGGAACGGGAAGATAACACAGGACAAAACTATTGTGGATCAGGGAGCATTATGGTAGGGAACAGCTTAGAATAATAGTAGGAATAATAGTCATGACAGCATCATCATCAACAACAATAATAATAGACAGTGGTGTTTGTGGTTATCCAATTCTCCAGTCAAGAGCTAAAACAGTTTGCATTCACAACTGAATACTGTAGTTTTTATTTTTGCCTTCAACGGTTTCTCTTGGAGAGCAAGACGTTGTTTATGATACGTGCTTAAAAGCAATTGCTGAAAATGAACACAGAAATGTATTTACAGCTAATTAACCTATTCTCAAAGAAAGCATCTGGGAAATGAGTGATTAATGTTTCAGGCTCATGATATACCCAAACATATCACAAAATGTAGGCAAAATTTCATCACAGAACCCAGGAGAGTCATGTGTGACACAATCGAGAATCTGACTGAGCTTGCTCTCCACAGGAACTAATTTTGAAACACCAGAATGCAGCGGATTGCCTGTGAAAACACTGTAGAAGAAATTCAGCACAGAACAGAAGGCAGTGCTTTCCTTAGGAAGAATGCTGATAAAATTTTAATGAAGAAACATGTTGCCATGGGGATTTGTTGCTATTCATTAATTCATTGTGCTTCAGCCTCTATAGTTTTGCTGAAGTTGAGTGACAAATTGTCAAGGAGCAGTTTTTGGAGGTTTAAAGTTTTCTTGCTGATAATCTAACTTTTCTGCAAATTATGTCACAAGGGCCATATCTGGAGACAGACTACACTGAAATTAGCATGCTTGTGTACCCAAGCATGTGCATGGCAATACAAAGATCATTGTGTGAGAGAGAGTCAGGCAAAGTCAAGTTAGAGATTTATTTTGCCACTTCCAGCAATCCCAAGAGAATTTTATCAGTTTATCTTTTCTTGGCAAAGTGCTGAGAATGAAGCAATCTGGAGCGTCTCAACCTTTGGAATTAGAGACTTGGTAGTAAAATTCATTCAGGCTTCCTTCAAGGAGCTTCCATGGTAGCAAGCAGAAAAATGTATAAATTCCAGCCCTGGATTCCTTCCCATGAATGTCTCATAGTTTTCACTTTTAAATTATCTGCACATATCTCAGTGTACATTGACCTTCAGAAACTCATCACTGTGTCCTGGTGGTGTGCCTATGAAATATGCCTCCAAAATCCTTGTCCAGATTTGGTCCTAGTTAATGGAGATTTGGAACAGAACCCTGATGCAGATGGGAAATAAAGAGCTCTACTAATGAAAGCAAAGGAATAACCCTGGGCAGAGATCACTGAATGAGAAGGAACTTTGCCAAAAACTGTTCACTAAACTGTAATTTGTGTCATTATCCTAATCAATTATAGTATGATATTTGGAAGGAAAGAGATGCTTACTGGTGTTTCAGTTATAAATGGGATTCAAAACCTGAAAGAGTTCCATCTGTTTCATTATGGCAGGGTGGATATCTGCCTAACAGGAGTTGGTATTCCGAAATCTTCCAATGCTGAATATGGTCCATTATATATATCATCAAATTTACAGCTCATCATTATTGGGTGAATAGCAGGCTGTGGAATTTTTCTTGGCATTTTCACCAGAAGTTTTACTATTCTGAGTATATGAAATAAACCAATCTTAGTGTCTCATCAAACAGAATCCATTCTTGCTCTGCTTGTCTCCATCTCAGCTTTGCTAGTTTCAGTGGCATAGCTATTGTGAAGTTTTTGAGTGTTAGGTATCTTTGTAGATCTACTAGTTCATATCAGGAATGTCTGGCCCAATCTATCTTGGGGAACTTCCAGAAATCCTAATACAACTTCTGACAGTAACTTTGTTATGAAGAAAAGATGGATGCATTTTGAAATCAACTACAAATTAAACCAAAGTTCTCTTAAACCAGGGGTCTCCAACCTTGGTAACTTTAAGCCTGGTGGACTTCAATTCCCAGAATTCTGGGAGTTGAAGTCTGCCAGGCTTAAAGTTGCCAAGGTTGGAGACCCCTGTCTTAAACTCTCCCCCATTAAACAAGTTATGAATAAGGCACAGTGTTTGTTGTTATATAAACAACTAGTTTATATTATTATGTAAAAGTAAAAAGTTGAGGTTTGATGCTTTTATCTTATTCTGCTGCACCAAAGGGAGTCAGAAGTCTTTCTTTCTTTCTTTTTTTCTTTCTTTCTTTTTTCCCCTTTTTCCTACACTTTTCCCTTCCCTTTTCCCTTATTTTCCTACTATTTTCTTTTGTATTTTTGTATTTTATATTATAAACTAATCAATAAACAAAATGTGGAATTGCCAAAAGTTAAAGCTCAAAACATCTGAATAATCGTACTCTTATATAGAAAGAGATGTCATAATTTATTACATATTTTTGACTTAGAACACTTGGTACAAATATGTAATCCTGGTCAGTTGATGCTAACCTTCGTTGAGCTTTGAGCAGACTTCACAGAGAGAACTGTTGTGAGAAGATCGGTAGCATTATATTGCAGCAGGAATAAAGTACTATTGTTCAATTGTTTAAAAAATGAATAAGGCACAATGATGCCATTAAAAAGTCCCCTCTAGAAACAATATTTAATTCCTAACAAGGAATCTTAGGTGAAGCATTCCAGTCTTTATAATAGAAAATGTCTGTATAATTTATACAGCTGTAGCAAACAATCACCTAAATGGATATCTGACTGGACTAGATTTTAATAAATATACTGAAATCAATACATTTAAATGAAAGAACCTTAAATTGCTGTAGCTACTTAATGTTTTGAATGTCTTGGGTTTTATTTCTTCATTACTCTATCCAGAATGATCAATGACAAGGGGTGATAGGAGTTAACATTCAAAGCTTTTCTTCACATAATCATGTATCTGCATGAAGAAAAGATATTCAGAAGATAAAATAAGACATTCAACATATCTATATCTATTTAGTAATGATAGTGTATATGAAGCAGTTAAGGTAGTAGACTATCCAATGAGCTACTCCACCAATACTCCACCAATAGGGACAGTCTCCAGAGCCTACCCAAAAACTGATGCCAAGTTGCATTATGAAATAAGGAATGCATAGAACATTTCATTTCTGGAAATGAGGAGAATACTTTGAATGGAAAGTTGGGTCATAGCCCAAAAAGTGAAAGGATAGGAAAGACAGTTAAGAGCAGAGCAAAGAGAAACTTAAATTTACATTCAACTAAACAAAAAAAATATATATAATGCTACATTGACAATTGGGCATTATGCTGATATAAACAGAAACCCTTGAATTGTGATGAAGTTTTGATGGGTAGGATTCAATAATCAAATTACATTCCAATAATAAAAAAGGGAAATGATGGAAATCTGAAGAAAAATAATTTCTTGAAATGAAGATGCTAAAGATAAATAAGAAACCAATTTTTGTTTTGTTCAGTGAGCAATAAACTACATCAGCTTCATAACACAGTTTTGTTTTCAAGAAAAATGAATTGTGGGATTGATTAAAGTCCAAATTAAAGGCTAATACACAACAAAAGATCATCATCATTGTTATTCTTCTTGTAGTCTCCTCTCTTGCTCTCTTATCTAAAACCCTCCTGCCACCTACCAAGCCCAGGCTGGATTATTTCCAAATCCTGCTCTGTTACAAATACCTCAAAACCTGAACTGGACTTCTAAACATTTAGTGCTTACTGTAGCTTATGAACTTATGTTTTATTCCATCACTCTATAAACCCTGCTTCTTAATGTATGGGAAAAGGAAATTTTAATTGCTCAGTGGCAAGCAAAAAGCTTTGTATCTATAACCCAAGTGGTTCTGCAGTGATATCATTGATCATTTTAAAATGGTTCTGCTATGAATTATCTGGTCCCTCCCCCCTTATCATTCTTAACAGATTAACAGAGTTGGAAGGGACCTTATAGGTAATCTAGTCCAACCCCCCACTCAAGCAGGAGACCCTACACCATTTCTGACAAATGGCAATCCAATCTTTTCTTGAAAGTCTCAGGTAAGGAAGCTCCCACAACGTCCGAATGCAAGCTGTTCCATTGGTTGATTGTTCTCGCCCTCAGAAAGTTCCTTTCATTAACATGGCTTCCCCCCCCCCCCCCCCGAGCCCTTCCCCCCCCCCCCCGATGCCATTTAAATACTGCTGGAGATTTCACTCCAATCTCTAATTCTTTTTGTTGTTGAAGAACAAATCAAAGTATGTATATAATTTTAATCAGCACTACCATCTAAATCAAAATTATGATTTCTAGATGAATCCCAGATAAGGAGCTGGGAAAGGAAGGCTGCATCCAACACAATAAAAGATGAAGGATTTATATAATCTAGAGAGAAGCCAGAATATTTCACCCAGACTGGAAAATGCCTGTTCTAAATGGCAGGAATACTACACATGTGTGTTCTATGGGTGAATAAAGCACACATTTTCTCCATGCTTTTCTCAGCTGGAACCTTCTGCGTGCATTTTCATTTCCTTTTCTTAGTTGAGACACATTTGAATCTGACGTGTTAGCCCATTATGATTCCAAGCTGCTGCTGCTGTCTTGCTAGTTCCATTCATACATTTTCAATACTTTCTTCATCAGTGAAATACTGTAGAAAAACAGGGGTCTAAAGTTATTCATTCAAGGTATTCATTCTGGGTCAATGGCTGATAAGATCAAAACCCACAACCTGTGATGTCCACGTGCTTATTACCTTTAAGACAAATCTGCTTATATCTTGTTCTGCACATTTGAATCTATCTTCACCACATGCATATGTGTAGGTATCCAAGTAGATTGCAAATAAAATAAAATGCTAAAATTGCCATGCTGCCGGAATATATCCATGTTCCTCCATCGCCAATTCCCTGCTTATAAGTTGCTGACATTATTCTTTTCCCCCATTCTTGGCTGACATTTCTGTGCCTGGAGTGTTCTTCTCGCTGTAGGGTTAGTAGGATAATTGACAAACCACAGGGACTGTATCCCTGGATTAGGTTGACCAGAATGTCAAAACAGTCATGACAAACTCTCACATCAGTTTCGACTGCAAGTCAGGTCTATGAGAGAAAAATGTACTTTGGCAGGTCTATGAGGAAAGTCTTTAGTTGAAATCTTTTCCCTCTACAGAAAGAGCTTCAGCTGGGGTAAGGGAAGGGGGAGGAAATAGGAGAAGTTTCTGTTTAATTCATAGAACATTCAGCTATCACAAGTTGCCACTAATTAAAATATGATATGCAAATGTTCAGTGGATCTTGTTTGTGTGCAGCAGAATATATGGCACAGGTCACTTCTGGTTTTGTTTTTTTTATTAAGGGCATAACATATTATTATGTATTGCGTGAATATCCTATCCCTGTACAAGTGTAGGAATCTTTCATAGAGCAGTTTGATTATGGCTCTTCCCCACTTATATTGATCCTTTACATAATTTATAATAAAAAACTGAACTCTGATCAGATGTGGACTCCTGTTTTTTTTCCCAACAATTTTTTTATGGGAAATTGTGAGAGACTATATGCATTTTAACACAGAATTTCTGTCACTGGGTGATATAAGCATTAAATAAATAAATGATGTAAATTCAAAGGTAACTCTGAGAGGGGGGGGAAAGAGTTTCGCATTATTTTTAGCATCTGAGGAAAAACCCAGCCTTAGGATATGCCGGCTGGCTAGTAGACCAAACATGATCAACAGCATACTTTTACAGTTTTTGTAATTCTTTTAAGGAAGATACGGGGGGGGGGGGAGTGGGAGAGAGAGAGAGAGAGAGAGGATGTGAAACCATATAAATACTACTTTAAAATGGTTTAGTACACACACATAATTATGGCTGAAAACCAGGTTTTTACACTATAGTGTGCAAAGCCGAAGTATTTTTTAAAATGCCAGGTAGTTTCAGAGGGCTGCTATTTTGAGCAGAAGTGCTGAAGTGCTCAATCTTTCCATACCCCAGTTTCTGTTCAAAATCACATTTTAACTGGTTTATTACACACACACACACACACACACACACACACGGATTCTTGCTGCAGGTTGACAAAATGAATTATGCATCTGGAATTCTGCAGAGGGAAATGCTGCTGAGGGATGATGTTTAGCAGAAAGTATGAAGCAAGGGAAGGGTCACCTGGTTTGGCTCTCCTCCCTTCCCACTCCTCAGAACTGCATCTTCAAAAGCTCTTTTCATTTCTTCAGGAAAAAAGGAGAGATTTGATTATAATTATTTGCAAGGGCGGCCTTCCCCAACTGGGCACCTTTCAGATGTGTGGAGAGTGTAATTCTTAGAAATCTTTGCAATGGCTATGTTGGCTGGGGAATTCTGGGAGTTGAAGTCCACATATCAGGAATGTAATCAGTTTCATTCATCATTGAAGAATCTGCTGCAAATATACTTTACTTAAATATGTTACACTTAATTTTAGCAAAAGGCTGAGAAGCAATATATTATATCTGTATTTGTATATTCTTTAACAAATGAGACTAGAATACATAATATATTAATAAAACTTAGATTCTATGCCTATGTTTGCAATTTTTATTGATGATAGGCTTCCTTAATATGTTCTCATTACTGTTTGAAAGCAGTTCAAACAATAGCTCTTATTTGTTTCTCTTCATGAATTCTTTTTCCTGTATTTTAGGAATCAAGTCACCATAGATCTTTGAAATGACAGCTTGAGTGACATTTATTTATACATGTATAAGGAAAATGTGTTCCCAGAATGAACATCTATATTAATGAAAATTAAAATGCAGATGCCAAACTGAGTTATTTACTTAGTTCTGCCAGCTAGCACATGGGAGAAGCTCACGTAGGATTAGAAAGGTATAATTACTTTTTTAATATTAAAGATATCTTAAAGATTGTTCTTTTGCCTCACTTGGGCTTTAGAATATGATCAAAAAGGTTTTGGAATAATCAGTGTTTCTATCTCTATCTGTCTTTTTAATGAAAAGTTGGAAGAAAACAAAAATGTGAGACTTTTACTTCATGTTAACAGCTGCATTATGATGTAGAGGTTATGCCTACATAATGAGATAGCATCATAGGAACTAATTAAAATCTAATTGAGACAACTGAGGTTTGGGCTGTTGTACATTTAACATGAACTGTGATATTAACCCTAGCATTTGGCTTGTCATGTTAACTATCCCTTGAATTCTTCATGTCTAAGAAAGCAATCCTTATTTTAAAGAAATAAAATTACCTTAAAACATAGCATCTCTGATTCAGTAGAATTTTCAGAATAGTGGAATAATTTGGAATAATAGTGGAATATGGCAATAACTCTCCTGTTTTCCAAATAGTCCTCTTGATTTTCTCCATTAGAAGTACAAGACATTTTCCATTTAAAACTTGAGATTGGTCAGTGAACCTCAGTTCTTCCCCGTGAAAGGCATATGAAACATCACTTTACTGCCTTTAACATCTCCCTGCCATATTTGTCCAGGTGAAGCATATCCATTTCAGTAGCCAAACAATGTTTCATGAAGAAAAAGATACTATTAGGCCAAAATGCCAAAAGCAAGGAAGGAAATGATTCCAAATACATGGTCAAGGACCAGCGTAGCTTCCACAAACTGGCCAGACAATCAGATTCCCAGGATTTCCTGCCTTATGAACTTCATCTTCTATAAACATCTTTGTTTATTTCATTGTTCAGGATTCCTCTTCTTTCTAAAGACAGAACTGAATTATTTTTTTCAATAAACATGATTCTTAGTGTTGTGTTCTTTAGGTTAGCAATTTCCACAAAAGAAAAGGGAGGGAGGGAGGGAGGGAGGGAGGGAGGGAGGGAGGGAGGAAGGAAGGAAGGAAGGAAGGAAGGAAGGAAGGAAGGAAGGAAGG
>WNWU01000017.1:38117312-38127434 GCA_012654045.1 Ptyas mucosa
AGGAAGGAAGGAAGGAAGGAAGGAAGGAAGGAAGGAAGGAAGGAAGGAAGGAAGGAAGTTTTCTTAAAAAAGGAAACAAAGACATTTGAATTGGAAATATGTTGGGTATATGTTAGTTAATATTTTAATTTTTCACTACTTTTCATTAAAAAGACACAAGAATATTTTAATTTAGAAAAATGTACAGAAATGCTGAACGATCACAAAAATAGTTTCACAAGAAGATAATATGAATCTCATAAATTCTGTGTTAATATCCAGTGGTTTCATTTCCAGGGCGGTGTAATGGTGCAGCGGTTTAAAGATGCTGAGGTTGTCAGCTAGAAAGCTGACAGCCCGGGTTTGAGACCCGAGTGTCATACAAAATGAGGAGTTCCCATTCCTGCCCCAGCTCCTGCCCACCTAGCAGTTTGAAAGCATGCAAATGTGAGTAGATTAATACGTACCACTTCGGTAGGAAGGTAACAGTGTGTCATGTGTCTTGGCATATAGTCATAATGGTCACATGACCACAGAAAAGTCTTCAGACAATGCTGGCTCCCTCAGCTAGGAAACAGATGAGCACTGCCCCTTAGATTCAGACTCGACTCGAAAGGAGAAACTTTTACTTTCACTTTTATTTCCATTGCCTTAATTATCAGTGAATAAAGGAAAGATCATTCAAAAGCGCCCAAGGGAACAAAGAATTGATTTAATAAGCATGTACTGAGTAAAATTCAAATGCAGGCTATTAAGAGTAAAATAAAACATGTTTAACAATAGGGATATTTTTCAAACATTTTTATTCATAGATGTGTGACTGTTTGGAAAAGAATGACGAATCAAATATATGCCAGTCACTCACAATATCCCAAACCATTGAGATAACATAGTCCTAACTGATAGGGTGAATGGCATACAACTATATTTAAGAACTATTCATTGAGCTTAATAGACTATTTTTCTTTTGAGACCTAATTTTAGGAAATGATCAATATTCCTCTAGTTATACATGTAAGTATTCCAAGGATGACTGCCAGTCTTAGTTCTTCTCAATAGCCAAGAATCCATATCCCTTAACCATTTTTGTCTCAGAGCTGATCCATTAACGTGCCCATGATAATTACTCATTTGTATCCTATTATTAGGGACACTACTGAGCACTCTGTATTAATTATTATTTTTCATTAGAAAAAGGAGGAGGATTTGGACATTAGCAATAGCAATATACCTCTTCATAGTGCTTTACAGCCCTGTCTAAGCAGTTTACAGAGTCAGCATATTGCCCCCAACAATCTGGGTCCTCATTTTACTGACCTCGGAAGGATGGAAGGCTGAGTCAACCTTGAGCCTGGTGAGATTCGATCTGCCAAACTGCTGGCTGCCGGTGATCAGCAGAAGTAGCCTACAGTACTGCACTCTAACCACTGCGCCACCGCAGCTCATTTGGTTCAAGATTGGGTTAAGACATACAATATAAGCTTGCAGACCCTGTTTGCTTATTTATCTAGTTGATGGTAAAGTTAAAATCATACAAATAAGGAAGGTGTGGTTATATAACTTGCTAGTACAATTAATGGTACAAATGTGGGAGTAACATGAATATCTGAATCCAGCAGATAGGGTAGAGTTGCTGAGTCAGACTGATAAGGACCATGAATAGCATTTGGATGCTTGGGAGGAAGAAACATGAGTTTATCAGGATAGAATAAGCAGTAACCTTGGAAAATTTCAAAGGACAACCAAGAAGGCGGGTGAGAATTGACCAGTTACTGAGCTTGATTTTGAATGATGGGTTATGCAAACTACCCATCAGACTAATCAGGAGATAAGTGGGCTGTACCTATCAGAATCCTGAAATGGAATAAGAATACTGCCAATGGTGCAATTGAAATTCAGAGAGACAACACTGACAAAGCTGTAGAGCTTAGATTCTCCTGTCTAGCCACCAGGGATGGGTTGCTATCAGTTCACCCTGCTTTGGGCGAACTGGTAGTGGTGGCGGTGGGAGGCTCCGCCCACCTGCTCAGACGTCATCAAAACACACTGCACATGCACAGAACCTTCTGCGCATGTGCAGAAGCGCCACACGCTCCCAATAGCGAACTGGTAGTGCTGGGATTTGAATCCCATTTGCTTCTGCAATCTTCAGATTCCCAATTAGTCCAGCTAACTGGCTAGAATCTACGACACTGAACACAGGTATCTTGAGTACAGAAATACTGCATAAGAATAGTTTATTTCTTGCTCTTTGTAATGCTTTGCTTTGTAATGCTTTGCTATGCTTGCTGCTTATAATAAAATATTGGAAATTATTTTGGCAGTTTTGAATATTCTCTTTCTATAGATCACAAAGGTCAGAACTAATGTTCTCTGAAGAGGGAACTCCTTTGAAAGCAGATGGAGAATTTAAAAAGGAGCTAGAGTGTTTGATAGTGATAAGGTTGTCTCTTATTTATGAGTTGTACATAGAAGTAGGAAAAAAGTAAGAAGAGAAGTAAAAAAATCCTAGCGCCACTTAGAAGCTCTATGAGGTCAAGAACCAAGAATTGCATTTTGAGGGAAAATGTAATTTTCATGAGGCTCTTTCAGTTCTTTAAATAAGATTTCTGGTTACAAAATGTCATGTGTTGATATACTATCCAACATTTCCAGAATTAAAATTATTCCAGGAGCTGAATTACCAATACTAGAAGTGTGATGAAAGTGATACAAATTTGCAAACAGACCATTGTTTGCTGGAAAATGCATTACAGAAATAAGGTGTGGAGAACTTCCCTTCAGTAAATAACAAAATAAGTTGTTGTTGTTGTTGTTTTCCTATTTTAGTTGTTCCATGACATTGTTTTCAGAACGAGGTCAGTCCATCTTTCTCATCAGTTATAATTTTTATTCTTCTTACAATGGTAGAAGTCTTCCACAATTTGTTTGGAAATAATTTTGGACAGCAATCCTACCAGAGAAAGTGAACCATTACTGGATGTCTTCAGGAGAAAGAAATAGGAGATTGAAGATGGCTTTGTGAAAAACAGATCAGATGACTGTGGCGAAGAATCAAGCACCAATGAGTAAATCTTCAAACCTCTCTGGATGAAGACTCTAGATCACTCACAAACGCTCTAGAAGTTTATCCTCATTGGGGAACCACAAAACAGCAATCCCCAGTGGATTTTAAGGATTGGGAGACAAGGAAATACCTTGCTCAAATGTAATTTGGCACTTTTAAAAAGACACTCTTTGCATACTTTCTTTTCAGATGACATCCAGAAATAAACCACCTTTCAGCTATTAAAAATCTTTGGATCAACAAGTATGAAAATCCCAGGTGAGTCTGTCTTCAATCATCAATGAAAAAAAAATATGAATCAGAAGCTTAAGATCTTTTTTAAAAATGAAATAAACAAAAATAAAAAGCTAATTAAAACTTTGGTTTTAGAAAGTTATAAATGGATTAACTGTCCAGATAAATAGGAAATAAAATCTTAGAATTATAAAGAATCCTTAATCCTCTCTGAGCCTAGTGGTTATTTTTTTGAAAACCAGATTCATTACCAGGTTTGATAACATCATCAGTGCAAGAGCTAGCAAACACTACTTTCCCTCACATTGGTGATATTATCTAGCCTGGTGATGAAACATCTGCAAGAAATCAACCAGGCTCAGAGAACACCAGGAATCTAACAACGGTGCAACTCTGAGCTACAGATACCAGTATGTTCTTATATTGGCATGCCTTACTACGATGGTAGCTCCTTTTGTCTTTCTACCATCACCCCTCCCCTATTCCACCCCATTTAATGTTTATTAATTTTGTGGCTTGGTTGAAAATGTATAGATTTAATTCTTGGAGTATTTGTTATGTCTTTTGCACATAATCCATGAGATTATTTCAAAAGATGTTTACTGAAAGTTCTCAGTGAAGATAGTTCTTACCTGCATCCCATTATAAATTTTCCTGACTTTCCAAACAAGCTTTCCCATCCACAGAAATCTTATTACAATAAGCAAGTAACTCCAATATATTTCTTTCATATCATCTTGAAGTTTCAGTTTTCATCTCAAAACTAGTAGCAACATTCATTTTATAAGAACTGTGGCAGCAGTGAATAAGGAAAGAAAGTATGGTATCTTTCTCTGGGAAAATGATATTCTTATAAACCGCATTGTTTGCCTATAACGTAATAACATTCAGTGTGTATAGCTCCAAGGCTTACTAGACTGCCATGAATGAGTTTATACAATTATGAATTGATTTTAATTAGTTCAGATATTAATAGAATGGGCCCCAGCAGCCTCTAAATGTCAGTCTGAGTTTCCCAGAACGCCAAGAGCATATCAACTATTTTAATATGCTTAGTCTGAAGAGCCTCAGAGATTGTAAAGCAAAAGTCAAGGACTATGAAAGATTCTAATAGGCTATGGTCATCCACACTAATCAGCACTGGGTCTTCGCAGTGTCTCTTTTGCTTGCAATAGCGAGGCCTTTATAAAAAGCACATTTTTCATAATTTCTTGAAGTTACCCACTAAGAGCATTTAATACGTCACTTTACATGCTGCAAACAGGGCTGTCCATCAAGCAAAAACGGAGTGTTATTTGCATATTGCGAATTGCTTTTTCACGAGCATCTTTTGCTATTTGGAATGATTCTTTAAAAGAAATTATCCTAAATGACCAGAATAGACAACGGAAAGGTGGCAGATTGTGCTGGTGAAAGGGGGACAAAATCATCAGAAAGCTCTCCTAAGAAAAACATTTGATGGCTGTGGTAGCAGGATCTAGACAGCAAAAATTTATAATATATTAATTCTTTTTAATATCTTCTAAGGATATTGTTTTTAGCTGACTCTGTTTTTTTAAAGGATAAAAGTAATATTTGCTTGCTATAAATGGGAGAAATTTGGCTATCTGGAAACCACTGTATTGTACAGTGTCTGCCTTAAAGTGATTCAAGGTGCTGTCCACTTAGACCAGGGGTCTTCAACCTTGGCAACTTGTGGACTTGTGGACTTCAATTCCCAGAATTCTGGGAGTTGAAGTCCACAAGTCTTAAAGTTGCCAAGGTTGAAGACCCCTGATTTAGACCTTGCATGATATTTGGAAAACTTGGTTAAATGCAGTGCTTGTATGGATAACATGGTGTCACATGCTGTTTTGACCAGGGCTTTCTGAGACAGTAACAATCACACGCTTAGTCTCACAAACCCTCTTTTTATTTCAATGGCTGTGAATTATGTTCATTCACAGCCCGTAATGAGTTCCAAGCAGTTTGTGAATAGTCCGACAGAAGTCTGTCACAGTCTTTCGGGATAAGGCTGATAAGCACCCACCTTTATCTCCCTTGAAACACTGCCAAATACCTAATTGCCAATTAGTTTTGCAAGGCCAAACAGAGCACAAAGTCAAAACGGACCTTCAGAGTTTAAACCAACCAGAACGAACAAAGTAAAGTTGCTTCCTGCAAAGGCTCATGTCCCTTCGCTCCACGTTTATGTCTTAATGGAGAGGTCAATCCAGGGGTGAAATCCACCAGGTTCTGACAGGTTCAGGAGAACCAGTAACAGAAATTTTGAATAGTTTTGAGAACCGGCAAATACCACCAGAGTTGGGTGGGAATGGAGATTCTGCAGTATCCTTCCCCTGCCACACCTGCCAAGCCACACCACCAAACCCACCAAGCCATGCCCACAGAACCAGTAATAAAAAAATTTGGATTTCACCACTGGGCCAATCATCTCCAAGCCTTACTCCCAAGTTGCCCCTTTTGTCTTAACTGTTCTTGCCTTCTGGCATCTCTGCGCATGCGTGCACTGGGAACAGCCCCCCCCCTGTTCCTCTGCCTTGCTGATGTCAGACTCTGGAGGCTCCGGAGTCAGCACATAACTCCCAGACAGCCCTGGCCCCATCTCTGCCTCCCATGCAGAGCCCTCGTCCAAGCCTCCCCAGACTCCAGGACTGGCCCATGTTCCTCCCCAGCCTCCTCACTGTCTGACTCTGCTGCCAGCTCTGCAGGCCGCTGGCGGACCACAACACATACTTTCAATAACTAATGTTTCTTTTTCAGCTTGTTCTATAAACCTGCCCAGAAAGAAGCATCAGGAAGCCTGGCGGATCTTTAAGAAATATTTTCAGGACAATGATACTGCGCTTTCTTTGTGCTATAAAGGGGTGGTAAGGTCATACATTAGCCATCTTCCTTGCTCTGTTCACTTCATCCTCTATGGATACAAAATGGCTGTTGACAGAGGTGAGCTCTATGGATCTGCGAAGGTTGCAGGATTTGGAGGTCAGGGAAAATATGACTGTAAATGTTTTGGGGAGCCCCATGGACACCTAGGGCTCCTTTCCTTCCTAGGATGTAGAGGTGAGGAGAAATCTGAAGATCCCAACCAATGAATTTCCAAGCCAGCAATGGAAATAAAACTGCTTGTGCAATCGGGTTAATTCCCATACAGGCTTTTATAGAAACAAGTTGTTGTTATATCTGTTATCAGTTATCTGAACTAAGCCTGCAAAAAGAAAAGAAAGGATGACATTCATAGATGAGAACTTTAAGAATGCCAGGCAAAATATTTTATACTAATTGAAATTTCCAGATTATTGGCAAAGAAAGCAATACCAGTATTGTAATAATACTGCACCATTACAATCTGAAGCCTGGGTGGCTGAAGCTAATTTTAATTAAGCTTTATTTGTTTGGTCTTTATTATCATTGTTATGACCACCTGCTGAAGTCCTTTGGTAATTTGCAACAAGAAAAATGAATGCAACTGTTGTGGTTCCTCTATTTTTTCACAGTTGGTTTCTGCCATGAGCAAAACAAAGCAAGTAATATGATTGGAGAAGCCCATGAGGAGTTAAATGGTCTCATTGAAGTGTTCTCTCATGAGGATCTTGGTAGGTCCAAAGAAATGATACAGTACTACAAGGAACAGTATCCAAAATGAGGGAAGGAGAGTTGCTTCTACTCCTTTACAAGGACTCAGGGCCCACCTATTCATATTGGGGCTGTGGCAGAGGTAGGTTTCAGCAGGTTCTGACTAGTTCTGGATGACCGGTAGTGGAAATTTTGAGTAGTTCAGAGAACCGGTAATAAAAATTTTGACTGGCCCCACCCCCATCTATTCTCTGCCTCCCGAGTCCCAGCTGATTGGGAGGAAATGGGGATTTTGCAGTAACCTTCCCCTGCCATGCCCACCAAGCCACGCCCACCAAGCCACACCCACAGAAACGGTAGTAAAAATTTTTGAAACCCCCACTGGGCTGTGGGGGTCATAGATGGGGGAGAAACTAGCTGAGGCTTCATGACACTCAGAGGCATGAGCCTCTGCCAAGGAACACATTTTATTCATTTCAAAACTCTGTTGTTGCATCTGATCAAATCTATGGATAACCATGCACTTTCTTGGGAACTTTTAATAAGACCTGGGCAATATCATTCCAAAAACAAGGAAGTATGGTTAGAAACTGGAGACTTTTTTTTTTTTTAGATCTCATCAACATTCTTCAGGCAATATTATGCAGGTTATTTAAAATATGGCAGGAGCAGAAAGCATGAAAAAACCCTTCTTAATTCTGCCTCCTACTCTATCTCAGATCCATCTTAATAAAGAGATGAAAGAAATGCAACATCCCTGAGTAAGAATCCTTCCTGCCCCCCCCCCCCCCCCCCCCCGCATGCACGGCAGAGAGGCATGCATGCATGCACAGCAGAGCTGAACTCTCTGGCACACATGCCATAGGTTCGCCATCACAGATATAGACGAAGGTTTAAAGTAGCTGTTTCCTTGGGGTGACAAATGGGCAGAAATTTTTATTCTGTAACTAAAATCTGTTCTCTTCCTTCAAATCAATCCAGGTCTTATTTGGTCAGTAGTTCATTCCGAAAAATGCTTGCAAAGTAAAATAAAATAAAACCAGCCAACACATTGAAGTTGTTAATTCTTCCTCTCTTTTTTTGCCATTATTATTACACGACTATCCAACATGAATAGATCTCCCCTCGCCTTTTTTCTTTATAGTGAAAGTTTTAGGAAGTTTATATAAATTAATAAAATCCTGGTCTCTATGAAGCCAATCTAGCTTTGAACATGCTGTTATTGATCTTTCAGGTAAATCTACTGTGAAAGTTATGAGCCAAACCCAGCTCACTGACTTCAAACAGAATTGGAGGCACCTGTAGAGAGTTACACTGGCAGACGAGCTTTCACTAAAGCCAGCAGAGCAGAGGTGAGAAAAGGAAAAAGTTGCTTAATTAACATTTCACATGTACTGAAGGTTGAGTGATTTAAGGTAGCTTAAACTATCCCTCTTGTACACAGAAGGATGTCTTCTTTTTTCCTGTGGTAAACATTCAAAACTTTTACTAATGGCTGGACAGATTTTTCTGTGCACTAAACAAATGAAACCCAATCAGATGAACAACTGTAATAAATGACAATAGAGACAAAACAGGACAGAGGAAACGGAAGCCTCATCCCAGTTCAATCCTTAAATCAGCAAAGAGAACATTTAAGGCTTATTCGTGCTATTTTGAAATTATACAGGTCTGTCATGGCTTCCAAAAAGAATCCTGGCAAGAATACTATGGTGTAGAACAAAATATTATCAATTCTTGGTTATCAGTAATCTTCTCATTACAAATCCATGGTTCAGGGCTCTTTGGGGAAGCACTTTGAATCTATTTCAGTTGGCCAGTGTATATCTGCCTAACAGTGGTAAAATCCTCCAAGGTTTGCCACCGGTTCACTGCGCGCACATGCACAGTGCACAGGGGTAGGTTCTACTTACCTTTACTACCAGTTATCAATGGGATCACATGTGCATGCTTGCTTCACTCGCACACACGCAGAAGCTTCTGTGCATGCGCAGATCACTTCTGGTGATGTCAGGGTCAATGGGCGGAGTCTCTGGCTGGTTTTACTACCAGTTCTATAGAACCGGTCCGAACCGGGGGCAACCCACCACTGACGGTGCATGCCAAATGTGCACTTCACATGCATGCGCAGTGCACGCCAAATGCACACTGAGTGTGCAGGTGCACCGCAGGCACTACTACGCAGTGCAGAAAAAGGAGGCTTAAGAAGGTAAGTAGAACAGTGAGGGGGGGAATAGTTGTGCTGTGCGATTTAGATTTGTTAGAAAGCAGGATTTCCTAGAAATTCGCTAGAAAGCGAATATAAAGAAAGCGGCACAGCTGATCGTCAGAAATAGTGGTTCAGACAAACCAGTAGCATTTTTTTTACTACTGCTTTTATTATTACTGGTTTGCCCAAATCGGTGCGAACTGGTAGCATTTCACCCCGCTGCCTAACCTATGAATCCAAATCAAACTCAGACTCTTTTGTAACCTTCCAAGTGGATTGGTCTACATGAAATTGCCTTTGAAGACTACTCAGAAACTACAATTAGTTTACAATGCATCTACTTGCTTTTTAGCAGAGAGAGCTGCTGCCTGCATACTCCAGTAGCACCTTGAGCTCTGGACTGGTTGCCTATAGGCCTCCAGGTACAATTCAAAGTGCTGTTTTTGATCTATAAAGCTCTCTATGGCCATACAGAACTGTCTGCTTTGAGTGGATTATACCTATATTTAATGTTTCTTCCCCATGAGAAATTCAGAGGACAGTAGGAAATCTATTGTTCTATGGTACAACCTACTCCTCTCTAAATTAGATGGCACTGGAATTCAGGAAAACCATAGTTCAGGAAAGCTGTCAAAAGGTTTAAAAAGGCCTTTTGTTAAGATCTGCTCAATAGGATGCCTAACATCTTAATATGTTGGGGTGAATTGTTACGTTATATTTGATGGATGTACCAAATTTATTATGCTTTGTATTTATTGTGTCTGTCTGTCTGTCTCTCTGTCTGCATGTATTAACATGGACACATACACACATTCATATCTTTCTCTTCCTTCCTTCCATCTTTCCTATCTTTTGAATTACTGAATTCTAAATTCTCTTATCTTACATAAGTCAATAATTTATTCATGGGAGGAGAGAAAGCACAGCAGATTGGAAAAAGAAATTGTAAGACTATAGGTTTATCTACCCATCAGTCTGTAACAGAGTTTCCCTCATTCATGGATCACTGGTGTTAGGATTCTATATGGTATATATAATGTTAGAACCAGTTGTCCAG
>WNWU01000017.1:38127444-38137625 GCA_012654045.1 Ptyas mucosa
GTGCAGTTACTCTGCTGGTTGGTAAAACAACATCAATATCCTTAACAACTGGTGAAGTGATCAACCTGGCATGTGTAAGACCTGGGTAGGCCCAGAGGAAGGAGTTTCACTCTTGAAGGTATGCCCATTCAGATTTCAGGTTTGGCATTAACTGAAAGCCTAGAGGCGACATGATTGGGTGGCTGTTCTCATGTGTGAATCATCTGTGCTGCAAATAACTGAGGGTGAGATCCTCTGATTTAATTTGGACTTGTTGGAACTATTCAGATTGTTATGTACTAACATTAATTTTTTAAAAAACATTTACATAGGTGCCCATTTTATATTGAACCCTGAGTGGTTTCTGATCAACTTCCTTTCATTGCTTCCTTGGCTACCAGGAACATGTCCCATATTACTAAAGGTTGATACATACTGGAGATTATTCTTTGGATCAGGATTTTGCCTCAGGGCAATTGTGACATTATCTGACATTGTAGAACATTACTGTTAGTCCTCTGGTAAGGTTGAATCACTCTCTGGGTGTCTTTGACTGGCCACTGTCAGTTCAGCCCATCTTGTAAGGTGTTAAGGCCTGTTAGAGTAGCTAGCTCAGGCAACTTATATATCCTGTTGGGTTCCAGAAGAAGCCTGGGGTTTTCCCTGAGAATCTGTTAAGCCTTGGTTACAGCCTGGGATAAAGGTGGCTAAGGCCTTAGACTGGGTTACCCCTGTGTGCGATCTTTCTGCATGGCAATCCTAGCATCTTATAGTTCTCCAAGCAGCTCCAGGAGATGGAGCATAAGAAGCTATTGGAGCAAATCTGAACAAAGAGCAAATCTGATCAAACACCAATAAAAACCCATTATTGGAATCACATCATGGCCATAAGTGCAACAAAACATAGTTATTTTGCCAGTCATATTATTCCCAACAACAGCGTCTGGCAACCATATTTGGAGTGACTAATTCCTTGAACCCACAGGAACATCCACAAGTCTCTGTTAAAGATATTCTAGCTATCTGATAGATAAAGTCACATAGATCAACCTAGAATTCAATGTGATTGAGTATGACTGCGGCATAGTGTGGTAATTCTGGTGGGCCTCTCATGAGGGGTCCGAATCAGAGAAGACACTCACGCAGTGTTTTCTCGGGATGAGAGCCCAGAGCTGATTCCGAAACCCTCCTTTATTGCAATCAAAAGCAAGAGATAAGGGAAGCAAGCAATCAGGTTGTTGGGGTTATAATTATGTCTCTGTATGGATGCATTCCATAGTTCTTACACATACACTTAGGAGGCCGCTTTCTTGAAGGCTGGTAGTACCAGGAGTGAGGTAATTTTTTTCTAATCCAAGTCCCGTGTACGTGTTACAACTGGACAAACCAGTCTGCACCATGGTCTATAAATTTAATTATTCCCACAGCATAGACTTGGATGAGTTTTAGTGTATTTACATTAGATCCAGGTCCCTCCTGGGTTGTTATGGCAATAGAGCAGCCATTTAAAGCTCTGACACTCAAAGCTATTATTCAGAATAGAGAATGATGGAAAAATATTTATAACTTTTGCAGCTGATATAAAGTAAAAAGTTCTGATCGCCAGAATTTTGGGGGGAGATTGTGAGGCTGGTTGGGAAACTGTCACAGAAAGTTGAAAATGAAGATCACATGACCACTTCAGCAGCCCTGTAGCATACCATTAGTCAGTAGTACCCAAGCAGCCACAACTTTCCCAAAATTCATTCCCCTGGGAGTCATGGGTTCCAGATTTCAGACACATTTTGTAAGTTGGTGTACCTTGGTTCAAAAACTGTTGCCAGAAACTATTGTCCTATGGTGGGCTAGTTTCCGCCAGTTAAATGTCATGACAGCAAGAATTTTAGTGGTATTTAGTGATGATTCATAGACAATAAAATGTGATCTATTTTTTATAGACACATTCATAATTTATCCATTTTGCAATTTTTAAAAATTAATGTATGTATTTTAAGGCAGATTAATGTAAGCCAAATCATGTTCACTTCTTCTACTGGTAAGTTCTTTGTGCTCTGCTTTATCGTCCTTTATTGTATTCTTGTTATAATTCTGCGTCTTTATAGAAGTCTGTTATCTAAGAAATACATCCTAAATGTAAGTTTCTTTAAACTTCTCTCAATTCTCAATTCTCATTTCTGAATTCTCCCTTGTCTTATTAAGATTCTCTACAAAACTGCTTGTGTCTCTTTGCAATTTACTATCGTTAGAATGGTAATCCTTCTTTTTACTGTTTCACACAACTGAACCATATAAGTAAACATTGCATTAACAAGTTCTCAAGAAGAATTTCTTGCTTAGGCAGATATTTTTAACACACATCACAACGATAATTTTGCATTGATGTAACAATCACACAATTTTGCATTGATGTAACTATCGCTATACTTTTTGAAATTTTCCTTACCCTTTATAATCTTGTTTTAGAATAAAAACAGAAAATAGAAAAGAATCTAAACTTGAAAACAGAAAAAATGCTGCTATTACCGTACTGCTTTCCATAAAGATTTTGGTATAGATAATATTCTAGTATTGTTTGCTTGCTTGCTTGTTTGTTTTATTTGTATCCTGCCTTTATTACTTTTACAAATAATTCAAGGTTGCAAGCATATCCAACACACCTTTCTCCACCTATTTTCTCCACAACAATAATCCTGTGAGGTGGGTCAGGCTGAGACAGAGGAACTAGCCCAAAGTCACCCAGCTGGCTAAGGCAGGTCTTGAACTCATTATTTCCTGGTTTCTGGCCTGGTATCTTAACTACTATTCCAAACTGGCTCTAATAGCTGGAAATATTTTCTGTAAAATTACAGAGTCTGTTATCATGTGTCACAAATGAGGTTTTTCCAGGCTGCAGAAAGGAAAAGCTCCAACATAGCCTAGCTGTATTATATCAAGAACTAAATTCCATTGTTCATACAACCAACAGTCATTTGACATGGGGCTGTTCCAGCCAAGTAGCGTGAGGGACATGGCCACACATTGCTTTTGCTTGACAACAATTTCATTCCAAGCTAGTCTTTTCTGGTTCCCTAAGAGCTACAAGCATGCCTTGTTCCCAGCAAGTCCAAAGTGATACCAATAAAGGAGAATATTGGTAGCATTGGGTTGAAATGAGGAGTCCTTGGTGCTCTCTGAGGTTTGTTGTTTTCCTTGCAGACATTTCATCACCCAAACTAGGTAACATCATCAATGCTAGTCCAAAATGAGCTTTAATTTTGACTAATTTTCTTGAGGATGAGCTTTCCTTAAATATGTCATCTTGGATCTCTTGATCGTTTTTACAAATATTGAGCATCCATTCAGAAACCCGGATGTAGTGTCTACTATACTTCTCTATTAGTGAAGACATTTGAAGATTAGAATGTGGCCAAAAGTTAAGTCATAAGTCATAAGTTTATTTTGTCAAGCATATATAAGATAACAGGTAGAAGTAATAAACATAATTTGAATACATGAAAAGAGTAAGTAAAAAGGAATATTAGGACAGAGATGGTAGGCACGCTGGTGCACTTATGCACGCCCCTTACAGACCTCTTAGGAATGGGGTGAGGTCAACAGTAGACAGTTTAAGGTTAAAGTTTTGGGGGTTTGGGGAAGAAGTCAATAAATAAAATAAAATCTCACCTGATGTGGTCTCACTTGATAAGAGTAGAAAAGACAGGAATAAAGGAAGGATTGGGCAAAGATATATGTGGCACACGTGGCTGGTACAGGAGTAGAATCAAATAGATAAAATAAAAGGAAAGTTTGCTAAAGAAATGAATCACAGGGCACAATTTGAAGTTAGAGCAAAGCAGCTAGACTACTATATATTCTGATAAAACGTTGCCTATCATTTTAAAATCCCTTCACATTCTTCTACAGGGAAAAATCAGTTTCATAGAATTGTGGAATTGGAAGCACAAGAAGAATTATCAAGTCAAAGCCATCACAATGTGCAGGGAATGCAATTAAACCAACCTTGAGAGTACAGCTTCTCCTTAAATGGAGAATCTATAACCTCCATAGGTAGACTGTTCTGCTGTTGTACATATCTTGCTATCAGAATTTTTTTCGTACTAAAATGAAATCTAGGTATTTGCAACCTGTGTTTTTGTGGCAATTATCACCTTCCCTATCACCTTCTTTTATATACCTGAACACTAATACTCTACCTCTCTTCAGTCTTCTTATCTCCAGATTGAGCATTCCAAGAACCTTTATTCTAGGCTTATAGGATGTGACCATCAATTCCCTTTATCATCTGTATTGTCCCTTCTGAACCTATAGTAACCTGACAATGCCCCTATGTAAATGTTATGCCCAAAACTGAACATAATACTCCACATGTGGTCTCACCAATACTAATTAGAGGGAAATTAGAATTTGTATCTTTGAATGCTTCTTGTAGTGCAGAATTGCATTAGCTCTTCTCACATTGTTGGCTCATGGCTGTTATCAACTTGACCACACTCAAGTTCTCAAAAGCAGTGCTTCTATAAATACCCCATCTTTTATTTTTAATTATTTATTAAGCAATGTGTATGGTAACGCATTGTGGAGCACAAATTTGGTGGTCATAACAATAAAACTACAAAATCACAACAGTCAGACAAGCTCTGGTAGCTCAGTAGACTAAGGCAGTGATTAACATCCACTTACATCTGCTGCCTGCAATTACTGCAAGCTCAAATCCCACCAGGCTCAGGGTTGACTCAGCCTTCCATCCTTTCTAAGGTGGGTAAAATGAGGACCCAGATTGGGGGGGGCAATAAGCTGACTTTGTATAAATATACAAAAGTATGAAGGCTATTGCTTAACACATTGTAAGCCGCCCTGAGTCTCCGGAGAAGGGCGGCATATAAATCAATTTTTTTAAAAAAGTAAAGATTAAAACCTGGTGCCTCAGGCATTCTCCTGGGGTACCCTGGCATCCATCTACAATAGTGGTGAAATCCAATTTTTTTTACTACAGGTTCTGTGGGTGTGGCTTGGTAGGCATGGTGTGGCTTGGTGGGCATGGCTTGGTGGGCATGGGGGGAGGATACTGCAAAATCTCAATTCCCACCCCACTCCAGGGGAAGGATACTGCAAAATCCCCATTCTTTCCTCACTCTGGGACTAGCCAGAGGTGGGTATTTGCCAGTTTTCTGAACTGCTCAAAATTTCTGCTACCGGTTCTCCAGAACCTGTTGGATTTCACCCCTGATCTACAGCCCCTCATCTGTCTGGGGAACAGCCAAGTCTTGATGACTTTCTCCAAGGCTAAAAAGGTGGGGACTGTCAAATTACCGAAGAAAGGTTGTTTCACAGAATAGGGACCACCACAGAAAAAATATATGTTTTCTAAGTCCTTGTAGATAGCAATATTTCATGGGAGGGTCCTGGAGTATGACCACTCTATCCAACCTGGTGGATCTTGTATATATGCTCAATGTTTTTTCTCTATTAATATAATATTTTATATTTCTCCCTGCTGAATGACATCTTTTTCCCAGCCTTCCAACCTTTCCACATTAGATTATAATCTCATTCTGTTATTCTGCTATCCAGGTTATTAATAAAATGTTGAATAATACGAGCCCCAAGACAGATCTCTGCAGGAACCCACTGCTAACTCTATCTCAATTCAGAGTGCCCAATGGTGACTGAATAATATTAATTTAATAATTTAATTTAATAGATTTTGAGTCTGCCCAACTCCAAAAAAAGACTCTGGGTGGCTTGAAAGAAACTATTAAATTAATATTTGCTGTAGAGGATTCAAAACATACTTTAACAATTTGTCATGGGGAACTTTGAGAATGTCATGGGGAACTTTGTTAAAATCTTTGTGGAATTTAATGGAATGAATCCTCTGCAGCATTCTTCTTATCTGTTAAAGTAATTACCTTGTGATAGAAGGAGATGATCTTTGTCTCTTAAGATCTGGTTTTGACCTAGCTATCATGGACAGCATTGTTTTCAAGATGCTTACAAATTGTATGCTTCATTATTTTCCTAAGTATTACTGGGCTCACTGATCTATAACTACTGGGATCTATCTATAACTGTTTCTTAAAGATGGAGACATTAAACATTAAACAGTAACAGAGTTGGAAGAGACCTTGGAGGTCATTTAGTCCAACCCCTTGCTCACGCAGACAACATTTATTCTTCTCCAGTCTTCTGATATCTCCTCAGTTCTCTAGTAGTACAAAAAGATAATTTACAGAGCTCTTGACAGCTCTTCGGCTAGTTCCTTCAGTATTGGCAAGTGTGTTTCATCAGGGTTTGGAGGCCTGTAATCATTCAAATTAGTTAGAAGTTCCTATGCTGCACTCTTATTGACTTTCACTATCTTCTGTTGTGTTTGTTCCCAGTCTGTGCTATTCAAACCACTATTTCCTTTGCAGGTAAAGAAAGATAAAATAAGGGTTAGCTCCTTTGTTTTCTCTCCAAATTCACTTTGAGTGTTAAAAAAAAAGAGTTAGTGGCAATTGCACTTTGTCAGATATCTCAATCTACAGAGAATTCCTCCTAAAAACCCATAAAGTGATCTTGCAAGCTCCCCCCCCCCCCCCCAACCAATACAGCAAAAAGTGATATATTTCAAGAGAGTAATTTCTGGTAGCATTTGGTACAATAGCAAGGAAAAGCTAAATTGAGATTAGTACCCTACCATGTCAGGCTTACATGTTTTGCATTAAAGAGCTTTTTGAATATGGATGGTTCCTGTTTTTCTGAATACTTCTTTTTAAGTTGAAATATTGCATTCTTCTTCTTTCTGCACAATGCACATGCCAAACCACAAAGTGGAGGAGTGACAGCTCAGCATTATCTTTTATTCTCCATGCTCACGAAAGAAAGCTTTCACATTCCTTTCACATCAGTTTATCAGCATGTAAGGCAACAACTCTAAGTGTAGCTTTTGCTTTAAAACTTTTTTATCATATATATATATATATATATATATATATATTGCCCAGTTTTGCAGAACTATGACCTGATGATGATGACCAAATGCCAAAACCTAAATTATAATCACATTCAAATCAAGTCACTGGGATAGTTATGCTATTCAAGAAATGCCTGTTATTATGACAGGCTATGTGTAGAATGATGTTGTCTAGATTCCTGTGAGCTGTATACTTGAATAGTTGAATGATGGGATTTTGAGCTCATCCTTACTTCTAACTGCAACATGAGCATGTTCCGATAACTATTTCTAGAAAACACATCTTCAGTATTTTGATTTTCTTACATATCTAACCCAGCAAAGGCAGCTTCAAGTCATTTTTATGGACAGCATTGTTTTCTTCTCCTGACACAATTCTTGGTGAACATGACCCACAGTGCTTCATAAATCAGGAAGCTGATAATTTAGTCAAGGCCTGAGATCTTCTCAACTTCTATAGGCTTACTTTAGGATGCTGCAAGTATGCCCACTCCCCTCTGGTTTCTGGACGTTGCCCTCCATGTCCATTCACTTCAGGAGAGACCAAGCATTTGCCTACTTAATGTTCAACCAGCAGTGTGCTCCAAGGTGCTTGCCAGTTCTTATGTGGGCCTTTTACATATACAAGTCTAGTGTTCTTCTGAAAGAACTATTTTCTAGAAAAACAAAACTAGCTTCCCCCACCCACACCTGCCCTCAGAAAGCACTAGTCCTGGGCTGCACAGAAGTTCAGTTTAAACCAGGAAAGAAAGTTCTTCATCAGTAAGTGCAGTACAGATTCTACTGATAAGAGTTTTGCATGGTTTGTGAAGGACACTTGGCCTATTCCATAGGGAACTTCTGCTAAGTCCTTGTTGCCTTTATTTATTTATTTATTTATTTATTTATTTATTTATTTATACATGTACGAGATAACAGGAATAAGTATAAACATGGATATGAATACAGGAAATCGGTACGAATAAATGGAGATAGTAGTTCAGAGGCGGAAGGCATGCTGGTGTGCTTACAGACCTCTTAGGAATGGGGTGAGGTCAACAGTAGACAGTTTAAGGTTAAAGTTATGGGGGTTTGAGGATGTAACAACAGAGTCAGGTAGTGCATTCCAGGCATTGACCACTCTGTTGCCGAAGTTGTATTTTCTCCAATCACGTTTGGAGCGGTTTACATTGAGTTTGTATCTATTGTGTGCTCATGTATTATTGTGGTTGAAGCTGAAGTAGTCATTAACAGGTAGTACGTTGTAGCGGATAATTTTGTGTACTATGCTTAGGTCAGACCGTAGGCAGTGTAGTTCTAGGTTGTCCAAACCCAAAATTTCAAGCCTGGTGGCAGAAGGGATTTTGTTGCGAGCAGAGGAGTGGAGGACTCTTCTCATGAAATACCTCTGGACTCGCTCAATTATGTTAATGTCCAATATACAGTGCGGATTCCAGGCAGATGAGCATGGAGCTAGAGACAGAGCACTGACACCTCAGCCCTATCTGTATCAATTCAATAATTCAAGGCGATTGTCAGATAATTAGGTTTAAGTTTAGAGGCTTAGAATTGCAACATAGTTTGGATTAATACGCAGGCACTTCCATTTTAAGCTGAAATGCTTGTTTGGAAATCCTGAGTAAAGAGGAGATCAAAGGCCCTCTGATATCTGTATTTAACTAATTTTCCTCAATGATACAATTCTCCAATTAAAAGATACTTTTAGAAGCCACATAGATGGCTAAAGGTGAAAGATGTGGATTGGAAGGAAAGTTTCTTTTCATCAATATTATACCAAACAGTATACAATAATATTATTATATTATAAACATAGCCACAAGTAAATGCTTCATTTTAACTTTAAAAATGAAAAGCTGATACACTAGAAAGCAACGTATCCGTTGTCAGCACATCTTTATTTACAATAATACTTACCGACCTTTTCATGTTCTCAGAGGCGTTTTTTTTTCTTTTTTATTACATTTTCATAAATCTTGATACATTATATTGTTCCAATACAGCGATATTTGTACAGTATTAATTAAAGTCATTAACATGCTATTGTTGAGATAACTTGGAGCAATGGAAATAGAGAAAAAGGAAAGTTATAGTGTATCAATATTAGTTACAATTAAGAATATTGATGTTACAAACATAAAATTGACTTTTACATAAAAATTGAGTATAACATTAGAAAGAAAAAGCTGCTGCAGATTATCTCAAAATGTTTGTTATACAATGCTGGTTTCCGTCTTGAACTGTTGTGCAAGGTTTGCCACAACCACATTGTGAAGTATGCAGATGATACAACAGTTGTGGGCCTTATTCAGGATGACAATGAGGGTGCTTACTGCAAGGAGGCAGAAGGTTTGGTGAACTGGTGTAATAAAAACAGCCTTGTCTTAAACTTGGGAAGAGATCATTGTTAATTTCAGAAAAGGCAGGCACAGCCACACACCTCTGTGTATTAATGATCAACCTGTGGAGGTGGTTAGCAGCATCAAATTTCTGGGTGTGCAGCTAATGAGTAGGCTAGCTTGGTCGCTCAACAATGAGACACTGGTGAAACAGGCAGAGCAACAACTGTGTATATATGTATGTTATGTATGTATAAGGGTAGATACTGTATATACTTTCTTGTGAGAGCAGGCAACAGAATTTCATTTTTAATGTGGGCCAATGTTCTCAAAGTAAAAAATGACAATAAAGGTTATTTTATCTGTTAATATTGCTGGCAGTGTGGGTTTGAGACCCGAGCACCACGTGATGGGGTGAGCTGCTGTTACTTGTCCCAGCTCCTGTCAATCTAGCAGTTCAAAGGCATGTGAATGAAAGTAGATAAATAGGTACTAATTCAATGGGACTGTAGCAGCAATTTATGAGCCTCATGTGCTGGCCACATGAATGTGAAAATGTTTTCAGACAATTCTAGCTCCCTCAGCTAAAAAAATGGGGATGAGCACCACCCCTTAGAATTGGATACAACTGGACAGGGGAAACCTTTACCTTTATTATCATATATATGTATGTATGTATGTATGTATGTATGTATGTATGTATGTAGGTCTTTGGTTATTCGGGTTTTCTCCCGCATAAAATTGGAAGTGTCTTGGCAACGTTTTGACGAAGTCTCATTCGTCATTTTCAGGCTGATGTTTTTGGCTTCGTGCTTCCAGGAGCAATGTGTGATCACAGCTGTTTCTTCCTTTTAACTGCCAGTGGGGGTGTGAACTGATTGGGTGGGAGCTTGGCTGTGTTCTGATTGGGT
>WNWU01000017.1:38147803-38170320 GCA_012654045.1 Ptyas mucosa
ATAACAGAGTTGGAAGGGACCTTGGAGGTCTTCTAGTCCAACCCCCTACCCAGCCAGGAAATCTCACACACCACTTCAGGCAAATGATTATCCAACATCTTCTTAAAAATTTCCAATGTTGGGGCATTCACAACTTCTGCAGGCAAGTTGTTCCACTTATTAATTGTTCTAACTGTCAGGAAATTTCTCCTTAGTTCTAAATTGCTTCTCTCCTTGATTAGTTTCCACCCATTGCTTCTTGTTCTACCCTCAGGTGCTTTGAAGAATAGTTTGACTCCCTCTTCTTTGTGGCAACCCCTGAGATATTGGAACATTGCTATCATGTCACCCCTAGTCCTTCTCTTCATCAAACTAGACATACCCAGTTCCTGCAACAGTTCTTCATATGTTTTAGCCTCCAGTCCCCTAATCATCTTTGTTGCTCTTCTCTGCACTCTTTTTAGAGTCTCAACATCTTTTTTACATTGTGGTGACCAAAACTGAATGCAATATTCCAAGTGTGGCCTTACCAAGGCATTATAAAGTGGTATTAACACTTCACATGATCTTGAGTCTGTCCCTCTGTTTATGCAGCACAGAACTGTGTTGGCTTTTTTGGCAGCTGCTGCACACTGCTGGCTCATATCTAAATGGTTGTCCACTAGGATTCCAAGATCCCTCTCACAGTTACTACTATTGAGCAAGGTACCAGATACCTGTGCATTTTGTTTTTCTTCCCTAAATGTAGAACCTTGCTTTTTTCACTGTTGAATTTCATTTTGTTAGATAGTGCCCAATGTTCAAGTCTGTCAAGATCCTTCTGTATCTTGCGCCTATCTTCTGTAGTGTTGGCTATTCCTGCTACCTTGGTGTCATCTGCAAATTTGATGAGTTCCCCATCTATCCCCTCATCCAAGTCATTGATGAAGATGTTGAAGAGCACTGGGCCTAAAACAGAGCCCTGGTGTACTCCACTGCATATTTCCCTCCATGTAGATGCAGTTCCATTGAGGACTACACGTTGAATGCAGTTGGTCAGCCAGTTACAAATCCATCTGGTGGTGATGCTGTCTAACCCACATTTTTCTACTTTATCTAGTAGTAGGTTATGGTCTACTTTATCAAATGCTTTACTAAAATTCAAGTAAATTATATTGACAGCATTCCTCTGGTCCACTAATTTTGTCACTTTGTCAAAGAATGCAAAGATTAGACTGGCATGATCTGTTTTTGACAAACCCTTGTTGGCTTTTGGTTATTACTTGGTTTGCTTCTAGGTGTTCGGTGATTCGTTCTTTGATATCTTTTCCAGAATCTTCCCTGGTATTGAGGTCAGGCTGTAGTTTCCTGGATCTATTCCCCCCCCCCTTTTTTTGAAGATGGGAACTACATCAGCTCTTTTCCGATCCTCTGGCAGTTCCCCTGTGCTCCAGGATCTTTGAAAGATATAGTTCAGTGGTTCTGACATCTCGTCTGCCAGTTCCTTCAGAACCTTGGGATGTAATCCATCTGGTCCTGGTGATTTGAACTCATTTAGGGTAGACAAGTGTTCACTTACCATTTTCTTCCCTATTTTAACTTGTATTCCTAATCTGTTTTTTGTGGTGCTGTTTTTGATAGGTTGGACTGTTTTTTCCTTTTGTGTAAAGACAGATGCAAAAAATGAGTTAAGTAGTTCTGCTTTCTCCCTGTTGCTTGTCATCTTCTTGCCACTTTCTCCCAGCAATGGGCCAATTGTTTCCTTGACTTTTTTCTTGTTTTTAATATGTTGGAAGAAGCTTTTTTTGTTATTTTTTACTTTAGTCGCAAGCCTTTGTTCATTGTGAGCCTTAGCTTTCCTCACTTCATCTTTACATGCTCCCAGAAGGAAGGGAGTAGGAAATATTTTAGACAAATGTACCGTTAGACTGAAGAGACTTTAGCCATTATTTCCTGCGTACCAACAAGTCTTATTGTAAATATTTTCGAATGAACATTTATGAGATTTTTTTAGTCTATAACATGGAAGCCAGCACATCTTCTCTTGTTGAATTTAATCTCTTTCCTAATTTATTTTATTTTTATTTTATTTCCAATTTATATACCGCCCTTCTCCCTGAGGACTCAGGGCGGTGTACAGTCAGAAATAAAAACATGAAATACAAATATTAAAAACAATTAAAATATATATAAATTTGGCTCCAAAATTTAAAACTAACAAACCAAGTAAAATATTTAAAATTTCTTCTTAAGCCAGCCCGGCTTGTTGGAAAAAATGTGTTTTGAGGGCATAGCGGAAGGCACTGAGGTTATGAATTCTCCTTATCTCTGGGGGCAACTGGTTCCAGAGGGTGGGTGCTCCCACAGAGAAGGCTCTCCCCCTGGGGGTCACCAGCCTACATTGTTTGGCTGATGGCACCCTGAGGAGGCCCTCTCTGTGAGAGCGCATGGGTCGATAGGAGGTCATCGGTGACAGCAGGCGGTTTCGGAGATAACTAGGCCCTATGCCATGGAGCGCTTTAAAGGTGATCACCAACACCTTGAAGCGCACCCGGAAGACCACTGGAAGCCAGTGCAGCTCACGCAGGAGCGGTGTTATGTGGGAGCGCCATGCTGCTCCCGTCACTACCTGCGCGGCTGCGTTCTGGACCAGTTGGAGCCTCTGGGTGCTCTTCAAGGGGAGCCCCATGTAGAGAGCATTACAGTAATCTAGGCGAGAGGTGACGAGGGCATGAGTGACTGTGCACACGGAATCCCGATCAAGAAAGGGCCGCAACTGGCGAATCAGGCGAACCTGACAGAAAGTCCCCCTGGTTACAGCCGTCAGATGTTCCTCCAAAGACAGCTGCCTATCCAGGAGGACTCCCAGATTGCGAGCCCTTTCCTCTTGTGTTTCTTCCCAAAGGTGCTTTTTCAAAAGGTAACTTTTACTTGTAAAGAAAGTCCAGTTGCCTTTTAAAAAAGCACCTTTGAGACAACCATGACCTGGATGACTAAGAATCTCCATGGACATTTTTCTAAAAATGGTTCGTCCCATTGATTGTCTACATTCAGTTAACTTTGTGAGACTCCACTTCTGTTTGCATTTCTTGGTTTCTGTCTGTATTGCATTCTCATAGCTTCATGATGGCGCACCTATGGCACACGTGCCAGAGGTGGCACACAGAGCCCTCTCTGCTGGCATGTGCGGCGTCACCCCAGGTCAGGTCTCCATGGCATTTCTTTTGTGGGCTTCTGTTTCCCTGCAAACAACGGAACAAAAGCTCACGAAAGAAAAAGATCTTACCTCTTGCCGCGCTGCCGGTGTTGGGATGCTCCGCCTCCCACCGGCCAGCTGGTCTTCAGGTCTCTGCTGCACATGCCCGAATGGCTGTGCATGTCTGTGCATGTCTGTGCATGTGCATGTTCATGCATGTCCACATATGCGTGCGCCCATGTCCATGCATGCACACATTTGCATATGTGCACCTTTCACTTTGGGCATGCCCGCACACAGTTTGGGCACTCAGTGTCTAAAAGGTTCGCCATCACTGTCATAGCTCATTCTTACCTTTCCTTTTATAAACCAGTACTGTATTCATCCATTTGTATTTTCATCCTTGCATTTCACCATTCCCACATATAAATTGCCTGTTGTTGTTGTTTCCTTTCTCTCCTTGATTGTCTTGTTTTTTGGCTTCTGGATTTGAACAGACCCCCATCCATGAATCTTATCTTAATCATTTTCTGGATCTGGGAACCAAAACTGTCTACCATGGAATTCCTCAATAAATTTTCCATTCTTGCTTATGAATTCACCTGTGGTACATGTGTTCCTGTAAGCCTGACATGTCTCTATCACTCTTTACCATTGGGGTGCTGGTTAACCTTTTCTGAACTTGAAAGTTAAGCATAGTACAGCCTGCTTAATACTGAATGGGCACTGACTGAGAATTCTGGGATTCTTGACTAGACTGGGAAGTTGAAAAACATCTTAGAAAAAGGCCATGCCAAACCATTTCCATGATGCTGTCAAGAAAATTTCACGGACATGCCCCATAGTTGTGCAAACTGAAAAGAGAGTTTACCTTTATGATTTATGGTATTTATGGTGGCAGACTGGTTGGTTGGAAGTTTAATGCATAAGATTATAATTTCAATTCCTCTCATTACAAGTCTGTTGAAATTTTTACTTCCTTGTCCCTTTGCCAGCCATCATCTGTTTATTTCTCTCATGATCAGAGATCCACTTTGCTGTCAGCAGGTGTCTTTCCATCCACCCATCAGACAGCCCTTAACACAGCAGATGGTGCAAATGGCCCAGGAATAATTTACTGATTTAGCTACATGTCTTGAATTATGAGGTTGCATACTGCCAGAAAATTGCTAATCAATTGCTAGAATGGAAGATTTAAAACTAAAACAAAAAGCTAAATGAAAAATAGGGGTTCGGTGTTTGTACTTTCCTCCTGCTTTGTATTTTTAAAGCTATATGTTCAAGGCATTTTCACAATTCGCAGATTTTCTTAAAAGGTGTTTTCTACCAGAAAGAAATCAGAGCTATAATTCTGACCTTCTTCCTTCTTTGCTGCCAAAACAAACAAACAAACAAATCCAAAAAACTTTAGATATGTTAATTGGCACACCATCCATCATGCCAGTGTTTATAAAAATGGAGAGTAACAACATTCAACAGCATTCAACAGAAATAGTGGAAGTGGCTAAGTCAAAACTGCAGAAACCTTAAAAAGATTTTTACATCAACTTTGAGATAGGGGCCTATATGTAATGGGGAACTTTCCTACAGCTGATAACAAGAGAAATTGAATGATGTGAATCCCACAAAGGGTCAACATTCCCTTGCAGATCCAACAGGATATTTATTATAAGTGAAAGAGAAGGAAACAAAAAATACTCTTCATTTTCCATGGCATTAACTTTAAGTGTCATAACCTTGTCATAGGCAAAATTGTTCCAAAATGGTTTTTCATTGTTGCATCCCTTACAACCAAGATCTACAGCTAGATGTTGCTGAATTCCTGCAGATCTATAATCTTATATTTATGTTTTTCATTGTCTTTTCCACTATTGTCAAACACAGATGTGGAAGGCTTATTATCAAGAGAAATGGTATAAGCATCCCATGCCCACCCGTTTCCTTCTTTATTCTTGGGCACCAAAATTATTAAATTTCTTCCATGCCTGCAGCCCACTAGAATGATTTTCCTTGTGCTTCTGACTTTAAACCTGCAGAACATCTTCAGAAAACTAATTATCATGAAAGTTGCCATTTACAAAAGACTATTATTGGGCAACTCTCTAAGAGAGGCACGTGTTCTTTGAGAAAGAAAACAAAAACAAAGTTAGTAATGTTTCCCCATTTCCTTGTCTTTCTCCCTGCTGCTCCTAAGCTCTATTTCCCAATTGCTGGGTCTTAGTATTTACCAAGCAAAGAGAAACTTGGGGAGAATACTGAAAGCTGCTTCATTTTCCACAGTTGGATGACAGGAGAGAAACCAACAGCCTTGCCAGCTGATTATGCAGCCATGTTGTTTGAAAGCTTGCATAATATACATTAGCATGCCTAAGATCTCAGGTGACTATGCCTTTGAGGCTGGCGTGGGCATCCCCTGTGGACCCAGATTTGATATTCTTCCCAATATTTGACCCTTTTTTCTTGTTAATTACAGGCAAGCTTCCCCAGTCTGGGCCTGGATCTGCACCTGTTTCCCATCTCTGAGCAGCTGCTAATTAGGTTGCAAATGGTGGGGATGAGCAAAGGCGGACACACATGCTTGAGTGGCCTATTGATCAGATTGGCATGCTGTACATACAGTAAATTATGACTGCTGGAGCAGGTTCTAAAAGAAAATCTCCAGCACTTTAGTAAAATAACATTCTTCATTAGATCAACTGTATTTATGGTGAACATTACAAAAATACATCAGGACTTTTATCTGGTTTTTTTTTAATGCAAAGCCCCCTCTGTTCTGCACATACACACCTACACAATATATACCCCTTCTATTAAATAAGGTACTGTGAAAAACTGAAATGGTGAATATTCATTATTTTTAAACTGTCTCTTATGGGTTTAGAATTTCTTATGGTCCTTTTCTTATGGCCATTTTTGATATATTTTCTGTGTTAGAAACTCTCCTCCAGACTGTTAACCTTCATTTACCCCTGAAGCATATGTATAGTTATTTTATTTATACCCTGTCTGGCTCTTAAAAGCAGAAGTAAGATGCGAGCCAAGGCTTGCTTTTAGATAATCGAGAAAAGGGATGTCTGTAACAATGGTCACTGGCATCAAAATGATGGGTTCAACCCAATGATAAAAGCCCCAGTTCTTTTTCAGAGACAATCACCTGGTCTCAGCTCCCCACCCCACCCCACTCCACCTATATACACACACCATTATGAAGTCAGTGACTGCAGATGCCCCAATATAAAGAAAAGAGTGGCTCTTATCCACACAGTGCAGAATACCTGAACAAGCAGCTTACTTTCATCCACAGGTCAGTCCCACTAATTTTCATCCTGAAGAGCATGAGATGTCAGTAGTACATTCCAGTTAATTGTATGCTTACACTTAGCTGACTGCATTTGTTTTCAGCAGAAAAACATGAAAAAGTAGACTAAGCAACTGGGTTTTTATTATTATTATTATTATTCATCAAATTTATATAGCCACCCATCTCACCTAAGGCAGTACGCAACAATAGATCTAAAACTGAAGATATGAAAACAGCAAATACAAATTTTAAAAACCATAGTAAATTAGTAATAATTATAAAAAACAAAAATATAAACCATAGCTGAAAGGATAATTTAAAAATGGTCCCGTCAACAATGGAGCCATCTAGATAAGACTCCAGTTCCATGGACATCCCAGGTCTAATCACATAAAAAGGTCTTAAGGGCTTTTCGGAATATTTCCTCCCCAAGAATACAAGAATAGCCCAACTCAAGGCACACTTTGGTCCAATATTTTTGTTTTTCACTGTGCCAAGTATATGCTGTGGGTTTGCCCCTCTCTCATGCTTGCAAATGTTATTATCAGTCTTCCCTTCTTCTTCTTTACTTCCTCTTTTACCGCTTTGGGTGTCAAGGCAGATACAAAGTTCTGGCTCTTGCTCTCAGCCAACAATAGTCTCAACCATTGTTAATTGATGTTGTAATGTGTCTTTGATGTTGTCTCTCCATCTTCTTCTGGGTCAGCCTTGTGTTTTTTGACCTTCTCCTTTTTTTGTATATGCCTTGTTTGGGATCGAATCCCACAACATCCTCTCCAGGTGAGTAAACATTTTATTTGCTGTTTTTGTATGTAATTTAAGATTCATTCTATGCCAATTCTTTCTCTTATGGTCTCATTTGTGATTTTATCTCTTCTGATCACTCCAGCAGCTTTCCTCAAACATCTCATTTCTGTGGTGACTACCTTTCATTTATGTTTTGTTGTAAGTGTCCATGTGTTGGCACTGGTAACATAGGCTGGGGATGAATATTCTTTGTATGAGATGCTTCTTTGTGCTGATCAGTACTGCCTTATGTTGTAGGAATGGAGCATAATCATAATCATAAGTTTATTTGTCAAGCATATATAAGATAACAGGTAAAAGTATAAACATAATTTGAATACATGAAAAGAGTAAGTAAAAAGGAATATTAGAACAGTGATGGTAGGCATGCTGGTGCACTTATGCATGCCCCTTACAGACTTCTTAGGAATGGGGTGAGGTCAACAGTAGACAGTTTAAGGTTAAAGTTCCTAATTCTTGGTTTTCCTTACTGCATTGTATGTTAAGACAAACAAAGTATTAGGACAATTTTCTCCACTCCTATAACAATTTCAGCACTGGACATATTTGAAGTCCTTTTCATAAACATACACACAAGAGAAAGGCTTTGTCATTAAACAATAGTTGATCTCAAATAAGAATGCAAAGCATGGCAATTCTATATATATTTGAGTCCTTGCCTATAAATCAGTATTTATTGATTTATTTACCTCTCCAACCACAAGTAGGGAATGAATCTAACACCTTCCTTCTTTCCTTCCTTTCAACTTATATCCTGTTTTGTATCCTTCTAGAACAAAGCATCCTACTTTAAAGCCTTGCCTAATCCCCAGGCAGCTTTGTGAGATAGGCTAGCTGAGAAATGGTAAACTGACACAAAGGCACCCATTCAGTCCTATGGTTGAGCAGGGACAGAACCCAAGACTTCCTAATGACATTTCAGGACTGTTTCCATGGCAACATTCACACAGGATAGCTGCCTCATCAAAGGCCAATGACAATCTCTAAAACTCTAGCCCAATTCTCCCAGTAGCAAAATATCCCTGGCCTAAGTTTGTTAGTCAAGTCTGACACTAATACAATGTTGAGAAGAGTGAATGTTTGCCTGCCATTTTTGCTTCTTTCTTTTTTTTTAGTGATCACAATTTGTCCAACAATTATGCCACATTTTAAGCAGTTTATCAGTTTGCATCTGCACTGCAGCAAAGAGCAATTGCAAAGCTGACCCTTGTTACTGACGTTTAAAATGAGCTTGCTTATGTTTATTTTGTGATAATTGCAGCTATTACTTTATTCCTGAAATGTGTGAAACTGCTATCATAGATCAGCTCTCTCATCACCCTGGCAGCTGCCTAATGACAGGATGAATGCTGGAAGAAGAGAAACATATTGTGCTTTTACTGTCTAACTGATCCTATGAGCTTGCTTTTCTTTTTATAGAAAGAAAAAGAAAAGGAGATAGAAAGAGCAGGAGAGTGGGTGAAAAAGCGAGAAATCTTTTACATTATAGGATGGACATTTTTTTTTAAAAAAAAGTGCCTCTCCACACCATCATTTACATGGGGAGACAACAAACTATATTTGCCAATACTTTTTGCTAATTAGTATACCTTCAGATAATGAGGAAATAACAGTAATCTATTTAAATATATTAACATTTCTAAATGACTAGAAAACCTATGTGGTGTAATGGTAAAGTTGCTGGGCTAGGAGTGGAAAGACACAGATTCCAGGCCTTTCTTAAGCATGGAAGCCAGCTGGGTGTATGCTGGGTCAATCACTTCAAATCATTATCAGACTCTGTGACAAGCCAGTTGATAAATAACACACACACACACATGTCACAACGTGCACTGATAATTTCACTGCAAGAATTAGGTGAACACAATGCAAAACCTTACAACCAATCAGGGCAGATGCGAAGAACAAAAGAGCAACACAATAACTCAATGTATCATATACAAATCATCGTTTGTGCCATGGAAGAATAAGTTCACCTTTGTATGGCATGGAGGAACTGTAACTCGTTGAGGCACTTTGGGTCACTCCATTGGACAATTCCAGTAGCTAGAAGTGGAACTGATAGAAGACTCATCACAATGCAAAATGAAGCAAACATTTCTCTCTCTCTCTCTCTCTCTCTTGGAAGTAGGGGGCAGGGTGGAGGCTGTGTTGCTTTGTGAAGCTATAATTGGTATTTTGATACAAAACATACCCAAAAAATAGGAGTTTCCTTCCAAAGGGGAAAAAAACTGATTATGGTCCTCCCTGAATTTATTGCTGAGGTTTGGTTATAGTGGATCTATCAGGGATGAATTCCCTAGCATATTCCATTCAATTCATTTGGCATGTTGGGTAATGAAACCAGGAAAAAAATCACAATGTTTTAAGACTAGATAACCCATGATAAGAAGAAAGCTCCCAGTCCACCACCAACATTCCTCACAATCCCACCTCCTTAAAAAAAAAAAAAACATTGTAATTGACTGTTTGGTGGTGATCTGATTGAATTCAGTGTTCCCTGTCTTTCAGGCTTTAATCAATTCTGTTACTTTTGACATCTCCAAAGAACCTGAAAGTGCCCATCTAACATCATCAAATGTACACAATACAGAACCATAACATTCATTAGTCTTCTAATTTTAAATAATAGACAATATTCACAAGTTATCAATAAAGAAATGTTTGGAACTATTCTTTAGATGAAGAGACAAGTTTGTTGTCTATATTGTTTCTCTTCTAAATGCTAAAAGAATTTGTACTGGGGTACACATTACGATATAAACTTTCAAAATTTGTTGCATGAATTTGCAGCTGACAAAGAGTTTCACATAGAGACCTTAACAAACCTGCTGTTTTAGACATGAATGCATTGCAAGCATGTGCTCAAAGCATGTTCTTGGTCAGCATGAGGGTTCATCAAGCTGTCAAACCTGATTACACTTGCTGGTCAATGAACAGCATCCTACAGAGTGACCTTGAGGATGAAAAACCTGCTGAAGCTGGTAGGATATTTTGCATGATTAAGAGCCTCCTGGTGCAAATGAACAGCTGTCCAATTCATTGCCCAGGATGCCTAACACATCTAAAAGAGTATCTTCCTAATAAATATTCTTGCTTTTTGTAATTTGTTTTCTCATCTTAATTGCTACTTTCTAATGCCAGCCTTGACTGATCTAGAAAGGTAAGCAGGATCAGTTCTGGTGAGTACTGAGATGAGAGTCCACCGGGAAGTGACAGATCTATAGGCTGGTGGAGTCCCATCTCAATACTCATCAGAACTGACCCTACTTAGCTTTCTAGCTCAGTCAAGGTTGGCATTAAAAAATAGTAATCAAGATGAGAAAACAAATTATAATAAGGACCCCCCTCAATTGGGAGGTGGAAAGAAAAACCATTTCCAAAGAGAGCAATGGCAATCAACTTACAATAAAACTGCATGGGTGTGCCCCTGTAACTTACTCAATGCCCCATTTCCTTAACTTTTTAAAAAGTACAATTTT
The DNA here is from genome assembly GCA_012654045.1 of Ptyas mucosa. Lineage (NCBI taxonomy): Eukaryota > Metazoa > Chordata > Lepidosauria > Squamata > Colubridae > Ptyas > Ptyas mucosa. The sequence goes on from WNWU01000017.1 coordinate 38,158,548, forward strand.
AACTTTTTAAAATGTACAATTGAAAAGCTAAATGTGAATTCTTAGCTTTCGCTCACATTTATTGGATTGTTATTTTATAGTTTTATTGTAAACCACCCAGAATCAGTGGTGGGTTGCGCCCAGTTCGGACCAGTTTGCAAGAACCGATAGTAAAACCGGCAGGAGGCTCCGCCCACTGACCCGGACGTCATCATAGGTGATCTGCACATGCGCAGAAGACCGTGTGCGGGCGTGATGCAAACCAGTAGTAAAGGTAAATAGAACCCACCCCTGCCCAGAATCACGTTCTGTGTGTGTTGGGCAGCCATGTAAATATTTATTTATTTTATTTTATTTTATTTATATTTATATGCTGCCCTTCTCCAGGGACTCAAGGCGGCTTACAATGCGTTAAGCAATAGCCTTCATACTTTTTGTATATTTATACAAAGTCAGCTTATTGCCCCCACAAACCGGGTCCTCATTTTACCCACCTTAGAAAGGATGGAAGGCTGAGTCAACCTTGAGCCTGGTGAGATTAGAACTTGCAGTAATTGCAGGCAGCTGGATGTTAAATGCTGCCTTAATAGGAGGCATTAGCCTGCTACACCACACAGGCTCCTGATATGATTTTTAAATAAACAAAGAATTAGATTGTTTTAAAATACATTTGGGCTGTCCCAAGGTTCTGTGTTGGCATTGCATTACGTTTTGTGATAGCATAATATTGTTCAGGTATAACTATGGCTTTAATAGAAAGCATAAGGGCTAAAGATGTGCAGCATCAAAAGCGTGATAGGCAAGGAGTTGGAATTTTGTGCTTATTCAGATTATTAATTGTAGTACTAATCAATGATCCTTGCCAGAGAAATAAAATTCTCTGATCTGGAGCATCAGTGCCCTTTCTTCTGTCTGCTTCTACTGACACAAGGAAAGTTAGAATTACCACCAAATCCTTGTCCAGAGGTCCAAAAAAATGACTAAATCCCTAAAACAATAATCCCTTTTAGCTCATATCATTATTAATAACTCTAGGCAATCATATTTATCTGGGCAGAGAAAAATAATTTGACTCTTTATTAAACATGGCTCCAAATTAAAAAAGAAGGAACAGGTATATTTGTTCTAATGAGTCAGAAGATTAGGATACCAAAGGAAGGGATGTTTTCCTGTGTGTTTAGCACTGCCAGTGATCTAGCAACTGCCTTATACCACCATGATGCTTCCTGCCTTAAACAGAAGGGGAAGTGGGTTGCCCAGCGAAGGATTCTGGGCTTGGAGTTTTTTTAAGAAAGGTCAGAAAAGATTCAGAATCACTTATCAAAGGAATAATTCCATGGCAGATCATACTTTGGGGAAGGAACAAGGAGAAAATGCAGAAACCTTTGGAGAGGGATTTCCAATGAAACAGGACATGAGAGGTAACCATGTCCAAGATTTGGTCCATAAATGCAGACTACATCCAAACTAAATTACTGTCAGGCATTTTCTGAAGGTACAACTAGTACAGAAAGGGTATGGGCCATGCTCAGAACACACTGAGTATGTATCAGTTGCTTTGATATGTGTTTCAGGTTTCTTTAATCTTTAGGAAAGATTGCTATCAATGGGGTTGCATGAAGGGCAAGATCTTGGACCATCCTTTATACAACTTTCTCCCCCTTAATTCCAGTGTTCACAAATATTTTAAAAGCCCATCTCTCATTTTATCTCTTGTTATTATGATTCTAAACATAGTTTATACTGACTTTCTTTCTTCATCCCTCATCATATCTCAGAAGTAATTTTAATAAGTTTCTCCCTGACTAATTTCTTGTTTAATTAAATATAGGAGCCAATACCACTACCATCATGCAATTCTTTGAGAAACAAAATGTAAGTTATCTAAAACCTTAGTTTTAAGAATGTTTGCTCTTGGTTGGGTAAGAATTATTCTTCTTCAGAAAAAGAAAGATCTAAAAATGCTGCTTTTATAAAAATGTCATATATTCTGAAGATTAAAAAAATCATTTTCTTTAATTATACCAATGGCATATGGTCTATTGAAAACATCATAAAACTTTTAACATCCAGTATAATAAAATATCTCTGTCAAGCTGGTTATGAAATTTATTGAAGTTTAGAGTGTGGGAAGTCAGAGAGGCTGTAGACTTCCAAAGAGACCATTATTCAGTGAAAGATTCATTCAGGCACCTTAGACACATCAGAACTGAATATTTCACTCAATGTTCACTGACAGTTTTCTTTCCAATTCAATTCAATCTTTATTGTCAGTGCACAACATATGTACAATGAGATTGGTTGAGATCCCTCAGTGTACCCCCACCCCCAACACAATACAACTCACAGTGAAGACAAAAAATCCCTAACCCAATAAATCATATTAACAAAACACCCAGTCCTATTGCACCAGTGTAAACATGTTATACATTGCGCCGGCCCTGCAGTCCATCATACTACATAGTTATGATGTTATTTCTCATTCAGGAGTTCTGACAACTGATGGATAAAAACTGTTCTTCAGCCTGTTTGTGCGGCTGGCTATACTTCTATATCTCCTTCCCGATGGTAGGAGTTTAATTCCATTGAATTAATCAAAAATTGGTGAAATATACAGAAGAAATCTTCACAGTATTCTGTTTCCTCAGCCAAAGAACTCTATGCCCATCCCCTCACTTTTGTTAAGGACTCTGCACAAAAACACTTGAAGTGGTGCTTATAGAAGACTTGCTGATCCAGCTTCAAAGTCTTCAAAGGTTCTCCGCATTTACCCTATGTGGCCACCTACATGCAGAAACAGCTTTCTCAAACAGCTGTATGAGAAGGGTGTTCCAAATGACATAAACAGGTTTCATGAAGTGCCTCTTTTAAATGCTTTGTGTAGCCCCAGTGATAACCCTTGTGGCTGAGCTTAATTATTTGGGCAATGACATTTGCCAATGACTAATAGAGATCCTCAGTTCTGTTTACATAGTTTGAGTAAAGACAAGATAAGCAGGAATTCAAAGAGCTTGCTTAGATTATGTCCTTGGTTTTGCAACATGCCTTTTTTTTAAAAAAAATATGATCATTTGGAAAAATCTGTTAAGACAAAACAAAATTCTGAACACCCCCTCCTAAATCCCACACTCTTCTACCTTCTGACTCAACTATTAGCCATTGTCTGTCCTTTCTCTTTGTCTCTGTCATTTGCCCCTCTTGCTTTCATTTTTTGTCTTTGGACAGATCTTTGACCTCTGAAGTTTAAGGAAGTTTCTTTTGGTTTATAATTTAAATTAAAGTCTGTTTAAGTGGGGGTGGGGAAGGAAACCCCTACAAGACATTTTAAAGTCATTTGGCAAACTGATTCTGTCAAGAAAGCTTAGGTTCATTCTGTTTGCTTGCAACAGCTTTCCCCTCCGCCCATAATTCTGCTGTTCTTGTTCTTTTAATACATTTGGGAGGCCTGTCAAGGCCTATCCACTCTCCAAATAGCTTTGCAGATTAAATTTTTAACTCTACCCTCTTCATGCAGATGTATATTTCTGACAAAGAATTGTACTGACATGTCAGCTTCCATCTTTCTCACAAGAGAGGAAACATCTACGTGCAAGTAATGCTGGAAACTTCGATTCTGAACCTCCCTGGCAGGAGGAGAACAGAATACTCACACACACACACACACACACAGAGAGAGAGAGAGAGAGAGAGAGAGAGAGAGAGAGAGAGAGAGAGGGAGGGAGAGAAACACACACAGCATGGCTGAGCTGTAGTTAAAATAATGCTGCTACATATGACTGTGGCTCGCTTAGTTCACTCTTAACCTTCACTGGCACTCCAAACTAACTAATGAGAGATTATGGGCTGCAAAGTCAGAATTATTATTATTATTTAATGATAGACTACTGAAGCAAGTGGACAACGAGCTTCCTTTGCTTCTTCACTCACATAATTGGAATTTTTCTCCCCTGTTTTGTCTCCCGTTCTCTTGGAAAGAAATATCCCATGTTTCATCTTACTTGGTAGCAGGAATTAGTAGCCATTTGGTGTATGGGAGTCTCATTTAAAGCCTTTCTGGAAACCAGCCATCACAATAAACATCAATTGGTGCAAACTGGATGGGATGAAAACTGCATATGGGTAGGGTTGGCATGATGAACTACATATGGGCAGGGCTGGCCCTCCATTCCCAAAATTCCTATTGTTTTGTTTTTCTTCTCTCTACACCTTTTAGTGAGTTACTTTTTCTCAGGCCTTGGGAGTAAGAAATATCAAAATATTTCTGAAATTATTGGCAAGAAAAATATGTTGGCTTGTCCATGCAATTGCCAAAAGCCAAGAAGGATTTGAAGCTGTGCGTGCATACACAGGCACGCACGCACGCACATGTAATATTAACTATGGGTTATGTGTGCTTTGCAGGGTATTGCGTTAAAATGTACGGTTCTTGTGTTTTATTTGTTTTAGTCTTAAATATTGACTAGATTGTTTTTAACATGTGAATTAATTTTATTGAATGGACCTGTTTAACTTTATGGTTTTCTTTTCATCTTGGGAAATCTCAGGAAAACATTATTGTCATTATTATTATTGTTGTTATAGAAGACCAAAGATAGGATCAAGAATGAAGGGGTGGTAGTGAATGAATGTTAGCAGAAAATAAATGACCAATATGAGATAGTGTGATTGTGGAGAGAAAATGAACAAAATTGAACTCCAGATAAAATATATAATGGAAAAGTGAAAGGATTGAAAGAAAGGAGATGTCTGAGAAGTCATAGAAGGATGGAGTTGATGAGATGTTCAAAAAGAGAGAAATGAAGAGTTTAAAGACCAAAAGGCAATGAATGAAGCAATGTTTGGATTTGGCTGGAACCAATGGTTAAAAGACACAGAAAGTTATAGTGAATAATATTGCTGTACCTTAGCTACAGCTCTGTTTCCTTTACCTTTACTATTCCCATTATTTCACAATATTATTCGCATTAGTTTATATTACTGGGTCTTATCCTTTTGCTGTAATTTGCATAATGTTGCTTATCTCAAATGATAATAGTGTGATAATTATGTATGTATACACAGCACTTTTCAATTCTATTTATTTTTTTGTATAAATTGTGCAATTGAAAAAAGAATCCTTACAAATCATGTACCTATTTTAGGAAAATAAAAGAAAAATAAAAGCATTTGGATGTTATTGGGACTCCAACATTCTTAACCACTGTGGACAAAAGTGACTAGAAGTTCTGATAGTTGTCAAAGCTAGAATTTATTGCATACTGTCAAAATGTGACTACACTGTTCACATATAATGAGCTAAGTGGGTAAGGTTGGGATATGTCGGTTTTTAGGGGGAGACTTTGGCTTTCGGTCAAGCAAAATACCTCATTGAACCTGTTTTGTGAAGAAATATAAAACAATCTTCTAAAATCAAAGTGGCCATATTGTTCCACTTTGCTAGGCTTGACCACACACTTTATAGCTGGTTAAGGCAGTTGTGTCCCTTGAGGAACATCAAGTCATCTCTTTGCTTGGATGAAGGAATCTGCAAAGCTTCCACAGTGTGAAACTCTTCATCAAGGCAAATCTTCATCAAGCCAGAAACTTATTTTTTAAAGAAAGTTACCGTTGACAATGAAGACATCATTGGTTATGATATTTATTGGTTGATATTGCCATGATCTCTCATATGAAGGGAAAGTATAAAACTCAACATTTACAGATATCTAATTAAAGGCAGGTATTCAATCAATGGAATACATTGACTATTAGACACAGAAGATCTAAATAGCTATAGACCAATGGTCAACATACTTACTTGGGTAAGGTACCTGAGCATATGATAGTTAATCAGATGAAGAACTGTTGGATTAAATGAGTTTTTAGAGCCATTTCAAATGGCTCTAGTAAACCTGTTGGATGATCTTTCCTAGGAGACAGACAGAAAAGTACAAATTTGTTGATTTGCCTAGATTTCTCAGTGGTTTTTGTTACCATTAACTATGAGAAGCCATCCCATTAGATAAGGATGGATCATCATTAATGTGTACTATTTATACATGGATGGCCATCCCCAAAAAGTGGTGATTCAGGATTTCTGTTTGACCCCAAGGTATTTACATTATGTTCTTCTAAAAGATTCTACTTTATCTTATGCTTGTTAGCATCTTTATAAAATGCCTGGATGGGAACATCTGGAGATGTAAAGGGTCATCAACTCTTACCAGGTTCAGACAAGACACTAAAATGCTGAATTGATGCTTGGCTATTGAAATGAATTTGATGAGGAAAGCAAACTAAAATGCAAGCAGAAGTACTACTAGTGAGTGGATTATCTACCCAGAACAAAATTCAACCTATTCTAGATGGGATTACAGTTCCTAAAGAAACAGATTTGCGGTTTAAGGATGCTTTTGGATACATCTTTGACATTAGATACACGGATAGCTTCTATGGGATGAAGCATCTTTCACTATTTTAGGCTATAAGCTAATGTGCCAGCTGTGGATGCTACCTGGACAGAACAACAGCTATTCATAATAATGTCCTGTTTAGATTACTGCAATATATGATATGGGGAGCTACCTTTGAAATTTAGTACAAAATAACAAAAGTGCTCACTGGGACTAGCATCTCAATTCTTTTAAGATTTTCACTACCTTCCAGTTCTGATTTGAATTCCAGGTGATGGTTTTAATCTATAAAGTTTGGGAGCACAGTATCTGATAGAACTTATCATGCTCCTACCTACCTGTATCCTAGAACCAACAGCATAAGGCTTACTGAACAGGTGGCTACCCTCTGGCACTACCTTCATTATGCTTTGTGATAGGCAGTCATTTTATTCTTGTGGCCCTCTAACAAAAATACAGCTGTGATTTTTTTTTCTTTGTGATTTTCCCCCCTCGAATATTGTTTGCTATTTTCTCCCTATTTTATTCTATATATTTTATATAATGCTTTGATATGTTTCAATTGTTATATTTTATTATTTTAATTATGGATTCTTATTCTGAACCGAGGTTCTTTTAAAAAAAATAAATGGCATATAACTGTTCTAAATCAATAAAAAACACGCTCCTTTCAATGGTGTTCAAAGGACAGGTCATAAAGACTTGGTTTTATGTCCTACAGACTACTGCCCTGGCTTTGTTAGTATTTTCCCCTGACCCACTTTCCATGGTTCACTATGGGAAACAGATATTGCTGGATAATAGGAGCCTTGGGTGTTTCTCTGCTATTAGAAAAAAAAAAGAATATGCAAGTGTATACATGTTATCACACACACCTATTGTATGATTCTACTCCAGACACATTTCTTACACATTTGGATTGTGGCCTAAGTCTTTCCTTTGATGCAGCTATTCTTGAGTTGCAGCAATCTGTGCAAGGAGTACAGATGGGGACTGGGGGAAGCTAGTTCAATGTGGTGGGACAATAATGCTTATCGGCATTCACAGTTGGGACTGTTTGCAAGTGCCAGCTGCCATGTCCTCCATGCCAAAAGAATCTAGGAGATGCTGGCTGAACAATCAAATGAATGACTGGTGACTTGCGATTGGACTTGAGAAAAGGGAAGAGCTTCTCTACACCAAAACCTTTCCTCTGAATTCATCCATCCTGCAGAATTAGTTTTTTACCTGTGTTCTAGATCTAGAAAAGCTATGACTTTCCAGGCCTCCACGACAGTTTGCTCACATAATTGCACACATGCATAATGGTGAAGTTATTACAGCCCAGCTATGGTTTGATGTTCTTTGTAGCCCTTGATGCTAAAGAGGCTGATTTCCAAAGAATGAGCAGTGGCCTGAATGAACTACTGGGAATTGTTTCCTGCGCAGTATTTTCACTTTCCTGTAAACTTTTATAGCCATCAGTTCAAGGAGCAAAAAGCACATAAAACATGCCATCTACAGACAATTTGGTATATATCAAAGAATATTTTACCTACTAATTTTAAATTGCTATCAGTTTTACCTTATCAAGTCATTCTGCCAAATCCTGGGAGAGGCTCAAATCTGTTAATTGATAGCAAAGTAATCTCTCTCCCTCTTTCTCTAGCAGATGGATTGTTGCTTACAATGGTTTTGGTTCTGCCTGTTGCCATTTATGCATCTTATGCTGTTTCTAAATTAAAAAGCAAAATGATTTCTTCAAGTCAGGATAATGACACCAATTATATTTGATATATTTATTTTATTTGGTTTGGAGCATTTTTTTCTGTGCTCTTTCTTCTACTCCATATCAAATGCACTTTTCTCTTATTCCTTTTCTAGACAGGCTGCCAGAGTGATATGAAGGCTAACCTTCCTCTTCCTCCTCCTCTTGATGTCTCTAGTTGTCTACAACCTGACCTTCCACAGCTGAATGACTGGTTTGGCAAATTTCTTTTTGCAGTTTGTTTTGTTTTTAATGCAAACTTAACCTCTGCTTTCATAGTTTAAAAATGTACATGGTTTCTAACAGGAGCCTTCTGAAATGTAACACAGCTGATTTGTTGTATAATGAAATCCAAATTGTTCCAGAAAAAGGTGCAATTATACAGCGTGTAATACACAAATAAATTGACTTAATGCTACATTATAATGGAAACTGTGCAAAATCCTCTACACAAGCACAATAAAATAATAAAAAGTAATAGAACAGGTAATAGATGTAAAATAAATGCTAAAAAAGTAGTTCAAATCATTTTCATACCAGTCAAAAGATACCGAGAAGGGCGCATCCAATCACAATAAAACACCAGAATGAAACACTTCTAAATAGTAATATAAATTTTTGTGGACACTTCATGTCCCATGATGTGGAATTGACATATAGTTTGATTTTCTCCTTCCTAATGTAAGCCACAGTTTTACAGTCCTAGTGAAAACATTTTATTGCTGTGGATGTATTAGACATGGTTCATTTCCTCTCTCAGTATGGCTTTAATTTTCCACATCCATGGCTTGACATAGACCCAAACATCAGAAGATGGTTGTCTGCTATAAACAGTCTGGTGTGCGCAGGCGCGCGTCTTTTCTCTCCCTCCCCTTTGATTGCTTTACAATTTAATCTATAGTTCATTCCATTAACCCTTTCCATTTTAATATCGCCAGAGCCTTGCCGCCTCCTTAATGCAAAGATAAACATCTCCGCCACCCAAGGTTTTATGCTCCTATGCCCAGAGGATTAGGATGATGAAAAACGAAGGATAACTTTCTTTCTCGCCAACTAACTTTTCCTCTCTTTGCCACCCCTTCCCTCCTCCTCCTCGCGTGCAAGCTTCGGCCCGAGACCGGGGCGCGCGCGCCTTTTCGGGCCAGGGAGCACCCCCCAACGCTTTCCCGCTGCTTCCTTCTTTCGGCTTCAGACTAAACGTCGCCGAGCGCCAAGCTTGCACCGACTCTCCCCTCCGTGCGTGCGCGGGAGACGGCGGCGGCGGCGGCGGGGGGGGTGGGGGGTGTCGGGGGAGCCGAGGCTATTTAAAGAAAGAAATGATCTCCTTCTCTCCCGTCCTCAGCGTTGTCACATCCGATATCCATCCCTTCCGGCGGGGGAAGTGTCTCCGGGAGGGTCAGCGGAGCAGGTTGTGCCTGGAGGCACCTCGCCTCCGGTACAAAAGACTCGACTCAACTCCTGTTAGGGGCTGGGTGGGCTATCGGAGGTGACGGACTGCCAGCTCGGTCTGCGGGCCAGCCGTGAGAACCGCCTTGAAATGTTAAAGAGCTTAATTACGGCCCTTTCGTATATCACTTCGCGAGGGCTGCAGCTCGCGTAGCCCAGGGCAGGTGCTTTTCAGAGGAGTCCCCAGGGTCACTCAGCGCCAACTTGGTGGCTCTGACAAGTTGGGGACGGGAAGAGGAAGGAGGGAAAACAAATGGTTCCCAAGCCACTCTCAGCCTCTCTAAGATGAGACCGCTGCGGAAACTCTCTGGGACTCTTTTTGGTGCTTTAGGAAAACATTGGTTGCTCCATTGGGATAAAATGGAGAAGATATATCTGGGTTTTCTTTACAGCTCCAGCCCCCACGCCTTTCCTTCGCTTCCTCAGTCCGCCTGATTGATTGATTGATTGATTGATTCAATTTATATGCCGCCCTTCTCGGAGACTCAGGGCGGTTTACAATGCGTTAAGCAATAGCCTTCGTACTATTTTGTATATACCTGCTTAGTAGGGCTTTCGGCCCCCTCTAAGCGGTGTTCTTTTTTATACAAAGTCAGCTTATTGCCCCCACAATCCGGGTCCTCAATTTACCTACCTTAGAAAGGATGGAAGGCTGAGTCAACCTTGAGCCTGGTGAGATTCGAACTTGCAGTAATTGCAGGCAGCTGGTGCTACTTAATAGCACTTTAGTCTGCTGCGCAACCAAGGCTCTTAGCTTTAGCCATGAAAGCCTTTGGGCCAGTCACTCTCTTGCCCCGACTCACCTCACAGGGTTGTTGTTGTGGGGAAAATAGGAGGGACGAGGGAGGTGTGTTGTTATTTGTAAAAATAATAAAGGCGGGATACAAATAAATGTGTAGAGATAGAGATACATAACATGGCATGAAATATATGCTCATGCCATGGCATGAATTTCTTGGGATCAGGGGACAGAATCCTGGGGAATCACTGTTACAAACATGTTGTTTACTAAGTGAATTACAGTATGAATAGGTATGTGCCTATCCAGAATAAAAGCTATTGCATTCAGTAAGGTTTAGTCACAAGTAATTGCATAAAAGATTACTGTAACAATTATGGTTGTGGGGGAACACATGAGTTCTAAAAGGTTACTAGAATAAATAGATAAACTTTAATAAATAATAATATTAGAATAAATTCGTTTCTATTCAAAGCTAACATAAACTTCATTCTATTCATTTATCCTGTTGAAGAATGTGTATTGAAACAGCTTTTCAGACATAATAAAATTTGTTAATAGTTTGCAGTGCTTTCATTTTTCACTTAAAGCCTAAACAATACAAGGCTGTGTTTCTTTTGAAATGCTCTATTTTAAATGAACGTTTATTTCAATAAAAGTAATTCCTAATACATCTATCAATATGTGTGATTCAGATCTACCAGAATTTATGGAACCCGTTTTTTATTCCCAAAAGGAAATAAGCAACTTATAATGTTTTTCTTTTTCTTCTCCATCAATTTCTGTATCGAGGACATAAGATACTGGTTCAAACTCATACCCTTTTATAATTGCAATTTTAAAGTACTCAGAAATACTTAACTTCTGTAAATCTTATTTCCTGCTAAATTAATTAAGGATAAAAAAATCTACCTTGATCTTACTTGATTTTATTATCCTATTTGTTTCAGTAAATGATGTTGACCTCATGACCTATCCAGACCTCATATGCTCTGAATATGCCAGTCTAGGGCATCTAGAAGTCCATTTAGAGATTCTGGGGATCAGTAGTCCAGCAGATTTGAAAGGTGCCAGGCTATGTTAAATCAGCACTGTAGACAAGCCTTTGGTAGGCATTAGCTGGAACTAACACAGCGAGTAGCAAAGGAGCATGGGCAGCAGGGGTGGGTTCTACTTACCTTTACTACTGGTTCACAACGGGAGCACGCACGCATGTCGTCCTATATGATGACTGGGCGGGTAGGCGGAGCCTCCCGCCGCTTTTACTATCAGTTCGCAAGAACCAGACAGAGCCAGGAGCAGCCCACCACTGATGGGCAGTATACTGTTGTCCAAAATTATTGGCACGTATCACCTTCATACATATAGAGTAATGTGTTATATTACTCTCCCATGCCTAAACAATTTTCCAGAGGAGATGATAGATAGATAGATAGATAGATAGATAGATAGATAGATAGATAGATAGAT
>WNWU01000017.1:38170330-38186784 GCA_012654045.1 Ptyas mucosa
GATAGATAGATAGATAGATAGATAGATAGATAGATAGATAGATAGATGGATGATAGATAGATTTCTGAATTAGAAAAAAGTCAGCCTCTCCAATCATTTTGATTTGCTTCATATTTTTTAACTTAAAATGATTCTGAAGGCAATGGTAGTTAACCAAGGCAAAATCATTTAAATTCTCATTTCAATAAGCAATAATGAACAATATTTCTTCTTGGATTTCAAAAAGATTTTTTTTTCTTGGAAATATCCCTTAGGTTTCTTTTTTTTAATCATTCAATGTTCAGCTCTTTGATGTGTATATAGTTTTATGCCTGTTTGGTTGTTGATGGACCTATTTGCTATTGATGTCTAAAAGTTATTCATATTGAGGTAGTTTTTAAACAAAAAAAATTAAGCAATATTAAAAATGAAGTGTTGATATTTAAATTTTATTGCGAATAAATATACTACTCAGTCTTTAACTCAGTTGTGAACAACTTTTTTATTTGTCAGCATTAAGGACCTTCAACTCCTATTATAAATTAAAATATAGTACTTGGAAGTTTAGGATTAATTCATAAATGCAGACACCATATTTCATTACCCTGAGTCTATTTATTAATGGCTGACAGCTGTAATTGCAAATATTTCATAATTGTGTGCAAGGAAATTCAACGTGATAATCAAAATTCCAGTTACGGTGGACATAATTGAGAAAACTTGAGCATCAAGTTCTTGTATGAGTTGACAAGTTACCAACTGTGAATAGCCATGCATGAATTGGCTCTTTAAAATGACAAAAAAAAATCTGAAATTGCAAATTCTAATATTTAAATGAAATGTTTTGTTTCCTCTGAAATAAAGATTGAAAATAGTAAGCAGTAAAATATTTCAAAACAAAAAAAAAAGTCCAGTTGCCATGACTCAGTTTACAAACAACTCTACCTGGATGTCAGCATATTGATTCAAGTAGTTAATGAAACATCCTTATTGACTAAAGTTTCTTTAGCAACTGAACCAGTGGTGGGATTCAAGTAATTTAACAACCAGTTCTCTGCCCTAATGATTTCTTCGAACAACCAGTTTTCCAAACTGCTCAGAAAGTTAACAACCAGTTCTCCCAAAGTGGTACGAACTGGCTGAATCCCACCACTGAACTGAACTAAGGTTTACTGAGACTAAGTAATCTAAGTAAAATTTAGCCTGTGTCCCTCTGCCTTTATTTATTATTTATGATGCATTTCACATTATGTTACACTAACAAGCTAATCTTTATGGAAAGAAAAAATAGATATACATTCAACATAAATAAATCACATTATTCAAATCAAGCAGAAAATGTTCAAGAATAATTGTGAACAAAGGGACAAAAGATAGCTTCCAAAGTAAAAGAGTTGAATTAGTCATAATCAAGAGTGTCTTCTATATTGAATAGGAACATTGGTTTTAGTTTTTAATCATGGAAAATGCATTTTGCATCCATTTGCTGTATTATCACAGAATAATAGTTTTGTGAATGTGCTTTGCAAATAAGATTATTATTTCCATTTTCTTCCCATTTAAGTGTTTGCAGTCTCCTATTTAACCATGGGTGGAATCCAAGTTGTATCTATAACACATCTTTTGAACTTCCAAATTCAGCTTCGACCTCATGTCAGTCTATCTGATGTCAAATGCTGATAAACATAGGAATACTGCTACAGTCCTGCATCAGAAACGTAATCTGAATGGTCAACAGTCATGCTACATTTTCTTCAGGAAATACAATCTTCTCTTGAACAAAAACGTTTATTTTCTTATATTCGTTCTACGGAATTTATGGCAAATGAATAAGTGGAAACAATTCTCTAGCGAGGAATTGTCAATTGAAAGAAATGAACTGCTCGGATTGATTGCTCTTTTATCTGAAGTTGTAAAGAAGTTTATATTCTTTTATAACTAGGGAGAAATCAGGGAGGTTTAATTTTGTTCTTCTCTTGAATGTCCTTTTTCATGTCTAATTATTTTTGCGCATTACCATGTGGTGGTAAAAAAACATACATTCAGTATACTTCCAATGGAGGGGGAGGCAGGAATTGGGGAGATAAACATAGAATACATGGAAAAGAGAGGGGGGGGAGTGCAAATATCTTATTTGGCCCTGAGAGTGTAGTGTCTGGTGTTTTGGAATACCCAACAGCCATATAGTTGTGATGACATGATTGACAATTCTTTACTACAAACTGTTGTGGGCTGGTGAGGAGTAAATAAGCTATCAATACAAAGCTGCATGGCAGGCTGGCATTCCAGTGGAACACGTCTTCTTGCAGTAGGTTCCACCTGATGACAGCTACAATCACGAGTGGCTCCAGGCTGCTGCTTTGCTGCAGGCCACATTCAATTATGTTGGACTGCATTATTCCCTGGTGAAGCTGTCACCTTCCAGCCTGTGAAGTGATAGCATGAAGAGGATCCTGAAATCTTGGCAGTTCTTGCTTGCAGTTATGGGAAACAGGGGAAGCAATGTCACAAAGCAGCAACCGCCAGGCCTCAGCTTCTTCACATGCTGTTGGGTCTGTGGAGGAGAAATATTAGAAGGCAAAACAATTCAATGAACTTATGCAGACTTCAGAAAAAGTAAAGGATCCTCATATGGGTATTTCAGCTAAACCCGTGTTAAGAAAAAGAAGATGTGGGAAGATGCCCCTTTCTTTTCAGTATTTGTATAGATGTTCCTCACCAGCCTTTTGGGGAGAGGAGTTTACATGCAACCATTGTCTACATGTATGAAACTGAAGATGGTGCAGCATGATGGTTGTTTTCCCAAGATAGTTACAGTGAACATTTTCAAAGGTAGTTAAGCCCTGGAGGTATCTCAGATTGAGGATAGTTTATTGGCGGGTATGATGTGATTTGGTATGAATCCCACTCTGTGTCTTGACTGTATATCCTTTGGGGTTGAGGCTAGATGACAACCCTGGGGGCTTAGTAACGGGACACAGGCTTTTGGTGCAAAAAAGCCTGGATTGGCTTGTATCTGTCCTAGGGCTGTAGCAGCTGAAATATGGCTGTTCAATGACCTGTGTAAAATCTGCCTGAAAGCTGCCTTTACTCCTCCACGATAGAATCTTAGGTGCATACAATGGAGCGAGGGAGTTCTTAGTTGAGAGAGCTCTCCTAAAGAAGCAGAAAGATCTGTCTCCTAATGCCATCTTTTCCTCTTCCCATGGTTGGGAAAATTTGATGGACACAACCTAGGCATACAGTAGAGGCTGTGCTGACCATGTCCGTAATCAGTTATTATGGGCTGGGAAGAAACCTGGGGTGTGAGAGAGAGAATAAAACATTTTCACAGACATTTCCATGAGTTAAATAGAGCATACTGAAGTAACCGATGTTTTCTTTCCAGAAAAGAAAACTCATACATTTGGAGCATATGTTTTGAAATTAAATATACTTTTTAATGGGCAATAGGTTCCAATATAACTTACCTCTCAATAGCTTATTCCAAACAAATACGTACATATACACCTCTACAAGCTGAGTTATGTTAAAACATAACTTAAGATAGCAAAATATGATTGTGTTTAGGTTGATTCTTATGTGTTTAATAACTTCCCTTCTTCACAATTTGTTAGCACCATTTGTTGACTTGAGGGGTTATGGTTAAGACTTTCTGGAGCTGTCTGGTTGTTGAGGGTTCAGGTTGTGCTCCTCTGGTTAGTACATTTGCTCTGATGACTTTTCAGTCAGCTGTTTTTCCAAGCTGTACCCTCTGGAAGTATTTGGTGCTTGTTGAAGCAGAGGGAGGGAGGGAGGGAGGGAGGGAGGGAGGGAGGGAGGGAGGGAGGAAGGAAGGAAGGAAGGAAGGCAAGCTTCATCTTTATCTTAGCAAAGCTAGTAATTATCCTACCATTATGTTAATTAACTGCTAGTGCACAAATTGCCACACTTTTCTTTTATGTCTTCTTTGTACCTTACAAGTGAACTATGTGTTTCTAAGCAAAACTGAAGGTCTGCTTGTTTATTTTCAAGGGAACGATAGAGGTATCTATGTCCATCTTAATTGCTTCTGCTACAGCCTTCAGTTAGCTGTATGCTAACTACATCTAGCTAGTGCTTCCTGTTTTCTGTAAGACTCTTAGAAGTTGTGGATTGTTAGGCTTTTCTTTCCTACCCACCAGCAGGTCTTTGTTGTTGTTGTTTTTTACCTTTTCCATCTTTCCTTTTTCCAAGTTTTTGATGCTATATCTTACCAAGTGATCAGGCATGGTGAATTTGATAACTTGCCCTTAACATTGAGATCTGGTTGTTCCTAATAAAAGGCATTTCTCTTGAATTTGGTACTAATGCTGCTACACTGAGTTGGATACCCAGACATAGATGGAAGAAATCCATTAAAATCCAGGGTTAAATAAGT
The DNA here is from genome assembly GCA_012654045.1 of Ptyas mucosa. Taxonomy (NCBI): domain Eukaryota; kingdom Metazoa; phylum Chordata; class Lepidosauria; order Squamata; family Colubridae; genus Ptyas; species Ptyas mucosa. Next base: position 38,174,709 of record WNWU01000017.1, read on the forward strand.
TATAAATAACTTAAGTTTCACTGAATGAATTGTGCTGTTCTATGTTTTGCTAAATCTGTATTCAACATCATTTTTTATATAAATGACTTAAGGGCATTATCTTTATCTATACCGATACAGTCATCAGTGCAGCAAAAAGTAGCATACAGTTTTCTGATTGGCATACACATAATGCAATCTACTGAGCCATCATCATGAACAGTTAACTGTATCAATTCTAGAATCTGAGGCAGGATTCCCTAAATAACATGTGTTCGAAAGTTAATGACCCTCATGCCTGGCATGACTGCTTTAAAAAAATATCCAGTTGGTCATTTCTATAACATGTGGTGCTTTTTTCCCCTTCTTTTTAAAACCCCGTTGTCCCTTAATTCAGGGGAGAGTCGGGGCAACTGAATGGAGCTGAACATTTACTAGCCAGATGCCCTTCCTGATGCCTATGTGGAGTTCACAGCAGATAGTTTTTCTTTGTGCCCGGAGAGAGAAACATCTGCCACTACCTAGAATTAAAGTCTCAGCCTTCCGAGTGGGAGCAAGCATCTTCACCACTAGGCCACCATGATGCACCAGTGTTGAACTAGGTGAATCTTGGCCTGATCAGCAGGGCTATTTTGCATCTTTAGTTTATTTCTCACATGTTCTGTTCTTCTAGTCAGTAGAATTTTTACGTAGATTCAGAGCTTCAGATGCCTTTGAGATATTCTCTTACTCCTATAGGAAAGCTTACAGCAGCACATTTAAGTGATTCAAATACTTAGAAGTGTTTCCAATGGAATTTGCACTGGCTAGGTACTGCTAAGTTACCTTTGAATAACTAGAATTTCTAAATAATCTTCCATCAAGTAAAGCAATAGTTAATCAATGGGACTGTGGATTACAGGCACAGTTTATTTTGTAATGAAATATTTATGGTGATGTACTATTTTAAGAGAAGACGAGGAGAAGAATATATTAAATGTGGGGTTTTTTTCCATTAATGAATTTAGTTATTTAAATGTTTCTAACGTTTTAGGATATCATATTCCTTTAAGAGTGTCAACAAAAGCACATATATTATTACTGAGGCTTTTGTAATAGGCAAAATTATATAGGTATAGTTGTTTAATTGATGAATGAGCTGGCTAAATAATCTTTTAAAGTCAGTTGAAATAACGGTATTATGTATATGAAGCAACCTAGACCTTGGTAGCAAAAATGAGTATGTTCTATGAGAACCTTTAGAATAAACTTTTGCTAGTAATAATAACAACTTACTTTTACAGTTAATAGTTGTGCTTAAGATAAACACAACTGTGCATAACATTAAAACAGATATTAAAAATGTGAAAAGCTGCAATATTTCAGGATAACAATCAGATAGTATAAATTTAAAAATATGTAGCCATATTTTAAATGTACATATGAATACATATTTCCTTTATGTATTTTTATGTAATCAAAGCACTTCTATTGTCTTTCTTTCCTTTTTCTCTCTTTCTCTCTCTCTTTCTTTTTCTCTTTCTTCTGTAGCCTCAAAGTAGCAACACTACTACAAACTTTACTGTAGTAACAAACAGCAATAAAACTGTACTATAATTATGATGGGACTATTTGATGAAAATGGCTTTTTTCCATGGAAACCGCATTTTTTAAAACCAGAATGAAAAGCTCCATTTTTGCCTCTTGTTTAACCAGTGGTCCCTCTAGTGGTATATTAGCAGCAATACTGGGGAGAAAAAAATTGTTAAAAACTTAAATTCTGACAGATGCTTTCTTCTAAAACTAATCTTCACAATATTTTTCACAGCAAAATTTCTTCTTTAAAATACACTGAACAATATCTATAGAAATAGACAAAATGATAAAATGGCCATTCAAACAGTGCTCAGAGTTACAGAATAAGTAATGGAAAGAATGGCAGATGGGAAATTACCTTAAATTCATAACTTTTTATTTGAAAATGTTGCATTTGCTCACAAAAAGATTTTCGACAAAAGATTCTCAACAGAAGATTTCTAAAGAATGTATTCCTACAGCTGGAAATGTTTCATGGTCTCTTGTCCCTGAACACTCTCTTCTGGTTCATTTCCCTAATCTGTAATGTGGATTTTACGATGTCCTCCAACTTTTCCTCTTGCTCCATTCTTGCCATCCACACAAATAACTCTAGTTGTTTCTTTCTTTTAAATTTTAATTTATTGTTCCATACTTACCATTTTCAGGCTGTTTCCGAAAGAGTTCTGTGTTACCACATCATTGATTTTTTTTTTACTTCTATTGTTTGGCTTAATTGTGTTTGTGCTTGCAGAGAATATGGGGTAGGAATCTAACTCCAGAATAGCCATTCAGGATTCTAGCATCCCCCCTCCCACCCTTTTAGAGAAGTTTTATTTGAGTAGATGGAGCTTGTTCTACAGGGATCTCTGTCAACTTCTCTTTTTATGCATTTAATGCTCTTCCCTAGTTATAGCCTAAGGGTGCTTTTGCTAAACAATTAATGTAAGGCATCTCCTGGGAATCTAATGGGTTAGCAATAAGTTCACTTCCACTGAATTGGATAATATGATCTTTTAACAATGGATACGTTTTTTTAAAAGTTGAATAGTTTTACCATATCACCATCTTCATTTCTCTACCTTCCTTCCAACACAATATTATAGAATGAAATGGAATTAAAAAAGGGACAGAATAAAATTTCATGTCTTCCCAAAATACTAACCACTTCCATAATAAAATGCGGAAATTCCACTCAATTAGAAAGTAAATTCTATTATCACATTTGATTTGAACGTCCCTAGGAAAGAAAATTATAGAACTGCTACTGATATTTGTATAAAGCTAAAGTTTAATGCTATTAACATATGAAATTGTCATCAAGCAATAGAAAAGAAAAAATCAAATGCAATGGCTCATGGAAAAGTAAAATAATAAAGCTTTTGTTACTTAATTTTTTTCCTTTTTCCCTTTCTGTCCTTCTCTGTTGTATTTCATGGTTTCATCTTTACAATTTGTAAAATGTTAATCATTTAGTAGTATAAATCACATGAATGCAAATTTTCCTATGTTCACATAAAGAAACTGTCTTTAACTGAAGTCTTATTATGTTTGTTTGCTTAACTTGCTTGCTTTTGACAGTATTGTGAAAAGCAGTATCCTTTTCATTTGGGCTGTGTATTTATTCATTTGTTTGGTTTAAGATTACTTAATCATGAAATTAAATAATTAGTTACCAGAAATACCTCCATGTAGTTGCATCATACTCTTTCTAGAATGGCATTTTTTCAGATGTACAGTAATACTGTATATTATTTTAAACTTGCTTCTAATTTTGTTTACTCGGAAATGATGCTTGTTTATTTCAATTGCATTGTGCCTAAATAAGAGGGTTTAAGATCTTAACCTTTGTCTTCTTTATGTCTTTGGTGATGGTATGGGTATATTTGTACTAATTTGCATTAAAAATGCAAATTAGTACAAATATATATTTGTTTGCAAATGAAGGAAAAGTAATGTATTTATATATCTTATGGATGCAATATATTGAACTTGCTATGCAAATTCCACTGTACTTTGCAAAGAAAATTAGAGAGTCAACATAGATAAACTCTAAGAAACATTTCAATAGAGATTCTCCCAAGTTTTCTTCTTTAGTGTCTTTGATAATATGTATAGCTAAGGAGCAAATAATATCCTCTTCCATAAGAAATCTTAGCCAGGAGCTTTAGCGAATGCTTTAAAGACAGCACACAAACAAGCTTCCCCCTCTAATTATGGAACAAGATGGTAGAATTAGAAAATGCTTTTGTTTTTAAAAACAGCTTCCCATGTAGCCTTGATTGTGTAAAAGGATAAAAGTTGTTCAGCAAAAGGTCTGGAAAGAGTCTCTTTGTGTATACCTTTTTAGAAGCCTTCCCCAAAAGGGCAGCTTCTTTTATGCATTCTGGATATAGATGGAAGGGAAAGTCAGAAAATGCCCTTTTGTTTTGAAGCTTTTCTTTTGGAAGACAGTAGCAGTCCAGATGAAAGAAACAAACAGCATTTAAGAAACAATCTGATCAACTAAATCCCATCCAATTAAATTCAGTGAGACAGCTATTCATCCTTAATATTCCAGGGCTTTCATTTGGACTTATTCCCAAGTATTTCTAGAATTGTGTTCTGATGAGAACACAGAAGGGTTTTATACAGTAGAGTGTGCTAATTTCAGAAAGATAACAGTGTACCAAAAGATTATTTAAATAACAGTTTTCAGTTTATAGGCTATAAATGGGGTACTGCCAGTCTAAATGCATTGTTTATATGTTTGTCCATTTCAGTGAGAAGGACTGAAATATCTATAAGAAAATGTGAAAACTAAACTTGCTTAATTTTAATGTTTTGCTATCTGTCTATCTATCCTAAATTCACATCTGGCCGCCTTACTGCTACTTCAATCATGGAGTATTTTCACAAAATAATATCATTTTGATTAAACAAAATGGGACAATACACATAGAAATCTATGGGGTGCTCCAAGATAATACCGATAGCTGCAGAGATCTAGATAAATGTAATGGTTAAAGGCAGGAAGCCAGCCTGGTCTGGTGGCTAAGGCATCAGGCTAGAAATCAGGAGATTGTGAGTTTTAGTCTGGTGTTAGACCCGAAGCCATCTTTATGCCAGTCACTTTCTCTGACTCCTAGGAAGGGGGCAATGACAAACCACTTCTGAAAAAAATTACTAAGAAAACTGCAGAGACTTATCTATGAGGTCTCAAAGAATTGGATATGACTGAAAGAAAATGGCTGAAGACATAAAACAGAAACTAAACATCTGTGGAAATTAAATTATGACATGATCTCAAATTGCAGTCTTCTACAAAATGAAGTAAAATTTTACCCTTCCTTTTGACTTTTATCTCTTCGTCCATCTACACAGATACAAACCTAGATTTGTCACTCAAAATACATCTAACAGGAGCTGCAGCAGTGCTGAAATTCAAATTTTTTTACTACCGGCTCTGTGGGCATGGCTTGGTGGGTGTGATATGGTGTGGTGTGGCTTGGTGGGCGTGGCAGGGGAAGGATACTGCAAAATCTCCATTCCCACCCCACTCTGGGGCCAGCCAGAGGTGGTATTTGCTGGTTCTCCAAACTACTCAAAATTTCTGCTACCGGTTCTCCAAACTGCTCAAAATTTCCGCTACCAGTTCTCCAGAACCTGTCAGAACCTGCTGGATTTCACCCCTGAACTGCAGCCATTCACATTTATGCACATTTATTTCACTAATATCTGCTACATCTGTATTTTTATGTTTGACTGTGTTTAAAAAACAAGTAGACTTTTAAAGATTTCATGTTGTGAAGAAACCTTAAGATTGTTAGTGTTCCTTGATTCGCTTTAGAGGCTGTGGTGGCACAGTGATTAGAATGCAGTACTGCAGGCTACTTCTGCTGACTGCCAACTGCCAGCAATTTGGCAGTTCAATTCTCACCGACTCAAGATTGACTCATTCTTCCAAGGTCGGTAAAACGAGGATCCAGATTGTTGGGGGCAATATGCCAACTCTGTAAACCACTTAGAGAGGGCTGTAAAGCACTGTGAAGTGGTATATATGTCTAAGTACTATTCCTATTTAGACAAGCAGTTCTTGATTGGGAAGCAAGTTATACACATTTTTCATTTTCTGGTATCAATAAAGCATGCACAGCATAGATATGTATAATGAATACATATAGTATGATGGCCATTGGTTCCTATGTGATATTTGTAACAGTAACAGAGTTGGAAGGGACCTTGGAGGTCATTTAGTCCAACCCCCTGCTCTTGCAGGAGACCTGTATTAGGGATTCGAACCGCCGAACTGCTGACCTTTCTGATCGACAAGCTCAGTGTCTTAGCCTCTGAGCCACTTAGTCAGGCTCAACTTGTGTTCAATAGAAGAATATGTTCAATATTCAGCAGAAATAGATAAGTGAAAATAGAAGCATATATTTTGTTCTAAGGGCCAGTGCAACTTCAAGCATAAATACACATTCCAAATTCCAATTTAACAAATTTGTACATAAATCACACTTAAGACATTTATATGTGTTACTTATAAAGTAACAACTATTAGGGCAAAAAGGAATTGGATCACACAAAATACAAGCGTGGGAGTCACATTTAACTTTTTAACCTCTGCATGCCCACACACTTGTATTAAATATGACCACCACCCTGCCACTACTGGTAGTCGTGCAAAAAATGTATCAAAATGTCTTTCTTTTCTGCACTAAAGCTAATAGCAATTGAATGGCACCCTTATCAATTTCTGTATTGGGGGTTGATGGAGATAATTAGTTACAGCATAGACTCTTGTGAAAAGCCTGTTTTCTGAGATGATATTGATGGCCAATTGAGCAATAATAGTAGAATCTTGGCAAATCCCGTCAAGGATGCAAAATAACTTCTCTTTTTATCTACTCTGTGACAGTGACTGCATTTTTCCACCACCATATTGTTGCAACAACAGGCAGCATTCCAAGCAGTTAGTGGCATATCATTCTAGTCTAGAGCAAAAAGATGTGTCACCCCCAAATGTTATACTGTACTCAAGCTGCATTGGCCTTCGGCATAAAACTCCTTGCCTCCCCAAATTTTAGTCACATCTATACCAAAGTCTGACCATATGGAGATAGATAAACAGCACAGAATTGACACGTCTCCTGCTTCTTTGGTTTTCTGTTCATCTGTTGGGGAAGCTTTTCAGTTGGTGCTACTCAGTGGTGGTATTGACTTACGTTTGCTACCGGTTTGCGAATGTGAGTGCACACGGGTGCTTGCATGCGCAGAGTGTCAAAAATGGGACGTGATGATGTCTGGGTGGGTGGGCAGAGCCTCCCACAGCCGCCGCTACCGTTTCACCCAAACCGGATAGAACCGGCTGAATACCACCACTGGTGCTACCCCAGAAAGTAAAAACCCTCACAGGAAAGATGTTGCTTTTTAAAGTATTCTGGTATTAATTAGCAGGAAGACAGGCAGGGAAGAAGGAAAGTTAATGAGGTGATATTTTGAGTAAAAGAATGATATAAAGCAGGGGTCAGCAACTTGTGGCTCCGGAACCGCATGCGGCTCTTTGGGCCTCTGCTGTGACTCCATCAGGTGATCCTACCACTGGCTGGCCCCACCCCTTGCCCTCCCCTCCCAGTCACTCCTCACCTGGCCTGAGAAGGTAAGGGCAATGGTGGGGGATGGAGAAGCGGCCAGGGCAGAGACAGAGAGATATAAAGAGAGGGGGAGAGAGAGGGAGAGAAAGGGGGGGAGAGAGGGGGGGGAGAGATATGTCAAAAGGATTTTGTGGTTCCCGGTGTTTATTAACAACTGGTTCTCTGCCCTAATGACCGGCTGGGTAAGCGTGGCTAAGGGGGATATTGTGACTGGTGGAAGTGAGTGACATCGAGTTGGCCATGCCCACCCAGGTTTTGTGGCTCCCGGTGTTTTCTTTTCTGTGGGAAATGGGTCCAAATGGCTCTTTGAGTATTTAAGGTTGCAGACCCCTGGCATAGAGGGAGAAATAAACAACCTTCTCTTAGTGCAAAGACTGCATTTAAGCCTTAAAAAGAACACAAAATTGGCTTTCTCCTTCAAATTATAATGTGAGGCTATAAAAAGTATGTGTTAGAATGGGTATGTTGACACTGAAAATTTTTTCTCAAGTGCTGTCCTAAGACACCATTGATGGAACTGATTTAGAGAGTAAGTTTCTGAATGGTCTCTCATAGATTATTTTTTTTCTTTCCCACTACCACCACCATCATCTTCACATTCCAGATTCCTGCAAATATAGGGAGCCTTTGCCACTATAATAAAAACTTTGCCTCCAACTTAGCAAGTGGTCTTTTTCATTCCACTACCGCTTTCTTCAATATGCTTTGTGAGTTTTATTTCTGTTTTTATGAGTGCTAGAATATAAGAGGCTTACTAACTCCCTAACTGTGGTTGTATATAATCCAGAGTGCCTAGATTTTACAGTTTTTAAACTGTGAAAAGACAGATATAGTAACTTCCTGGGATGGAGTCTCTATGGACTTGGATTGGTTGAAGTTTTTTAATGAATAGTTTACTGGGCAATTGTCATGAAAATATGAAGGCAGCTTCAGGATTTACTATGTTTATGGGCCATCAAAGTTGTTTTGGGAGTAAGAAGGAGAAGAAAATCTGTCAAGCATTCACTTGTATATAACAGAAAAATGCTCACAGCAGTTGTGTACATGTGTATGCCTAAAATCAAACACACAGAAAGCTAAAAAAAAAAAAGCCTCCACAAAGACAACACAAGGACGTTCCATTGGTATACATTATGTACAGACTATAATTCCTGTGGAAAAAATTGATTCTCTTTGGACTCTGGAAAATACTATTGCCCTGATTTATATTGCCATTCCTTTGAAAGATTAACTTTTAGAATCAAAATTCACCACAAGGAATAGATTTAATTCAAGAGCTAATAGGACTGAGCATATTGTTTTTGGGAGCTTGTAACTACTTTGTCAATATCCGTGCTATCCATCTCTCAAAATGAAACTATCAGCCATTTTTTTCTTTGTTGTTTAATGCCCAGTTATCATATTCTTTCAGTTTGTGATGTCAAGAAGTTTTAAAAAAAATACTGAGAAGGATTGTGGCAAGTCATTTACCTCAGTATACCTTAACACATAGTGCTGTGACATTTCTGTCTTGGAGTGAAGATACCACAGAACCCCAGATACTAACGAGAAGTTGCTTGGTAACCTTCCACACTTAGACAGGACTGAAGAAAAGGAATAAAAAGTACAATGATTTTACAGTTATCATTGTGACAGAAAAGGAGGATACTTCAGTCTTCAAAATATTGTTCTATTCTATATGAAATGAAACTTTTCAGTTTTAGGTTGGTTTTTTTTTAAAATCTAACTTGAAAGCCCATTCTGTCTAAGTGTGGAGTATTATTCAATTTCTGCTGTATGTAGCAGCATAATTTAATAGCTCAATAATGATGTAATTAATATACTAAATATTTCACAGAAGCCGACCAATAAGTAAAAAAAAAGTGTGTTCAGTTACTTTTCTAGTAAAGTAATTAAACAATTTAATCAATTAAATATCCTATTCTCTGTTAGGAGCCTATCTCAGGAAAAAAGTAAAGTGACATTTTTAAATTAATACATGAGGGCTTTCCCAATTTATATGAATCCTTATCAAATTTAGATGTTTATGATATATTTGAAAACATTTGTTTTCTTGTCAATATATAAGGTAAGAACAACTAATGAGCCCATTTGTAATTATAATTTAAATTAATTTGAGTGGTAATTTTGTTCTACTATGGCCTGAGAAAGTAAGAACAACTAATAAGCCCTTTTGTAATTATTATTTGTTGATCTAAGAATGTTCTAAACTATAGCCTTTCAAAGCAATGCTGATATGAGAAACATGGCAGAAATTATAGGATGATTTCATCAGAACAATTGTCCATCAACTGCTTCTAAATAATTAATTTATTCTACGTAAGAGCAATGTCTTATATAGAAGTCTTATTTACAGTAGACAAAAAGAGTTGTTTCAAATCTCATCCTATTTTATGAATTAAAAGGTCAAGATATAAGTTGGATCGGAAGAAAATCCAATGAGTTGGAACCATTGCTGACAAGCACATACAGAATTATACAATAAGACAGTGAGTATTGACTTTTGTTTCAATAAATAATAATCTGTAGTTGTCCTATGGGAATGGTAGATTTATTTGAAATGACTAATTTTGGTATTAGCCTAGGGTATTGGGAAAGTAGTCTTCTTTTGAAGCTAGTTTCTGTATCATTTTCAATTACAGTAGAGGAGCTATGAGATACCTCCCAAACGATAACTAAAATATGTAGATTTTGGTATCATGATCCTACTTTATAGAATTTTGATTTTGAAAGCTGTTACGAAGTACCATGTGTAGACTGAGCACTGCAGGATAAAAATAAGCACCTCTGTGCATTAAGAAAATAGTCCTCAAAAGGTAAAGGTTCCCCTCGCACATATGCGCTAGTCGTTCCTGACTCTAGGAGCTGATGCTCATCTCCGTTTCAAAGCCAAAGACGTTTCCATGGTCATGTGGCTGGCATGACTAAATGCTAGAGGCACACGGAATGCTGTTACCTTCCTACCAAAGGTGGTTCCTATTTTTCTACTTGTATTTTTTACGTGCTTTTGAACTGCTAGGTTGGCAGAAGCTGGGACAAGAAACGGGAGCTTACCCCATTACGCAGCACTAGGGATTCGAATCGCTGAACTGGTGACCTTTCGATCGACAAGCTCAGGGTCTTAGCCACTGAGCCACAGTATCCCTTTAAACTACACAATTGAGATTAGTGATTAGTCATGATATGATTCGTTGTGGCTATTAATGTGAAAGCAGCATTGTTTATTATTTGAAGCCAAACAATGTCATGAGAAATAATATAGAATGAAGCAAAACAGTGAATCTGAAGCTAATTATTTGTGTTGATTTCTTTTATGTTTTACCCTCAGAAATCCAGTAGATGTGAGGAATACTTCATTCTTATCTAAATGGGTGGTTCCAATCAGTGGTCTGGGAGGAAAGGGAGAGAAGCCCCTGAGTCCATGGGAACTACAATGTGGGGTTCCACAGAACTCAAAGCTCCTCCAACATGGAGTTCCTAGTTACTACTAACCTTTGCTTCCAGTAATTATTTGTGTTGGGATTGTGCTCCCCTTAAAAGTAATAGTTCATCGCATGAACAACCTCCTGCACTTTTAACTCCTACTGGTTTCCATTTGCAATCTTATCTGGGCTCAGATGTCCTAACATCACACCCTGATAACCACTCAGCCAGACTACTGCAATACAAGGGACAGCCTTTTGAGGTGACCAGGAAGTTGCACCTGGTACTGTACAACATATAGTGACTAGATAACTAGTACAACAACCCATCCATAAGGATAACATATGTGTTAAGGTCATTGAAATAGTTACGGATTCAGTTGAAATTGTTGGTCATTGCCTTTAAAGCCCTACATATCATAGCACTAGATATACTGTACCAGGCAATGCCTTGATGAAAGTGAATATGACTGCCCAATTCAATTACCCAGAAAAATCAGTTGAGAGTGCTCCTTTTCTCTAGGTACATGGGATATTGACAAGACCACAGAACTTTTCTGTGGCAGTTGCCATTTGGTGGAACATTGTGGTCCAGAATTGTTGACATTCCACAAGGAAGTTAAATCTATATTGTTTTAATGAAATTTCACCCAAGATGACTGATGGATGGCATTATCATTTTTTTAATTGAGGTTCTTTTGTTATGAAAAGTTTTATTTGCTTTGCTGTTGTATTCCCAAATCCTTCAGGATTGAGGCAGATTGCAAGCACTGTTAAGAAATGAATAAATTATTGAAGAAAACAAGAATAGAATATACCATACTTTTCGCTCCATAAGACACACTTCCCCCCCCCCAAAAAAAAATGGGTGGAAATGTCTGTGTGTCTTATAGAGTGAATATCACAACCGGGCCGCAGTGGTGGGGTCCTTATATAGTGCTGAACCCTGCCAGTGTGCAGGAATCAATAGGCAGAGCTGGCACATGAGAGGACACCTATCTGTGGTCCTCTCAGGCTCCACCTCCTGCCCTCACTACACTGCTGCTCCATATTCGGCGCTCCATATGCACAGTGAGACAGCACTCTAGACTCATAATTTTTTTCTTTGTTTCCTCCTCGAAACCTAGGTGCATCTTATGATCCGGTGTGTCTTATGGAGTGAAAAATACGGTAATTAATTAGTGCACAATTAAACATTTCACAGATTCTAGGTGTTGCATACTATCTTGCATGGATGCATGACTTAATTCACTTATACAAGAATAAATCAAGACCTTTCCTGGTTTTGTTTTGTTTTTTGTTTTTGGAAGAAAGGCACCATAGGATAAGATGTGATTTTTCCTCTGATTTTACTTCTTTAGAGGATGTACTTCAACTCTCCACATACATTCTGAAGAAATATTTTTGTTTTACTGGTTGGCACTAATTAGATCTGCTAGTGACTCCATCATACTGCAACTCCCTAGATGCTCACACACTTTATCT